>JANDEH010000126.1:0-44979 GCA_024610705.1 Tetragnatha versicolor
CCGAGCTCGACGATGCGGCCGTGCTCGACCACGGCGATGCGATCGGCGTCATGGGCGGTGTGCAGACGATGCGCAATCGAAACCACTGTTCGCCCAGCGAGGACCGCGCCGAGCGCGCGCTCGACAGACCGCGCGGCTCGGGCATCCATAACCGAAGTCGCCTCGTCGAGCACGAGAGTGTGCGGGTCAATGAGGACGAGTCGGGCGAGCGCAAGCTGTTGCGCTCGGGCCGGGCTCACGTGGTGGCCTCCCGAGCCCACAACGGTATGTACGCCCTCCGGCAGCGCGTCAACCCAGTCCTTTGCTCCCGCAACGACGAGCGCACTCAGCACCTCGTCATCGGTGGATCCCTCGCTGCCCATGCGCACGTTGTCGGCGATCGTGCCAACGAACACATGGTGTTCCTGGGTCACCAGCGCGACCTCGCGGCGCAGGACGGCGAGGGGCAGCTCGGTGAGTGACACCCCCCCGACCGTCGCCAGACCGCGTGTAGGTGCGTCGATCCCCGCGATGATGCGGCCGATCGTCGACTTGCCCGCGCCCGACGGACCAACTATCGCGAAGCGCTCCCCTGGTTCGAGCTCAAGGTCGAGGGAGTGCAGTACCTCGGGACCGTTCGGATAGCTGTAATGCACGCCGTCGAGGCGCACGCGCGGGCCCTTCGGGCGCCGTTCACCCTCGACACGGTCGGGCTCGATGCCGCCCACCCCAAGGATGCGGGCAAGCGAGGCCAGGCCGAGCTGCAGGTTGTCGAGCCAGCGCACGATCGCGATGATCGGCACGGTTAGTTGCACGGCGTAGAGGGTGACGGTCGTGACGGCACCCACCGTCGTGAGCCCCTGCGCGACGAGGTACCCACCCCACAGCAGGGCTATGGGGATCGGCACGGTGTACGCGAGGCCACACACCGGCAGCAGCACGAGCTTGAGCCGCACGATCCGGTAGCGCCGGCGCCACAGCTCCGCGAGCGCTCCGTCGGTCGCCGCGATGCGCTCCTCGCCGAGCGCGAGAGCGTCGACGGTGCGCGCGCCGTCCATGGTCTCAGACACCGAGCCGAACAGGTCGGAATAGCTCGCGTTGACGTCGAGGTAGGCCTGCGGCGCCCTCGCGAGGTACCAGCGCGCGACGACGATGATGACAGGGACGCCCACGAGCAGGGCGAGGGCGACGAGCGGCGACGTCACAAACGCTGCGACGAAGGTGAGTGCGACACCGACGATAGAGACCGCGAGCTGCGGGATGGCCTGACGCACCGTCGTCGCGACCGAGTCGACGTCGGCGGTCGTGCGGGTGAGCAGGTCGCCCGTGCCCGCGCTCTCGACCACCGAGATCGGAACTGCCGTCGCGTCGCGCATGAAGCCGTCACGGAGGGTGGCGAAGATCCGCTCTCCGAGCACCATAGCGAGCCGCGTGCCGAAGCCCGTGAACACGGTCTGCAGCAGAACCGCCGCGAGCATCGCGAGGGCGAGCGCGGCGATGGCCGCGGCATCTGTGCCGGCCGTGAGTCCCTGCACAAGCCGGCCGACGACGAACGGGCCGACAAGCCCCGCGAGCGCGGCGAGGGCCGCGAGCGCCGTGACTCCCGCGTACTCGAGGCGGTGCCGCCTGAGGAGCGCGAGCACCACGGTTCGCACACGCCGCCCGTCGGCGATCGGGAGCTGCTCGTCGCTCGCCATCACTCCCCCTCCGCGCGTCGCACGAGAGCGAGGTACGCGTCGTCGGTGTCGAGGAGCTCGCGGTGCGTCCCGACCGCCGCGACCGTACCGCCCGTGAGCAGCACAACCTCGTCGGCCTCCGCGAGGAGCATGGGGCTCGTCGTCGCGTGGCTGTCGACAGCCGAGGTGGGGTTCTCGAGCAGCAGCCACTCAGGCTCGAGGGCCAGGGCGCGTGCGAGTCCGATTCGCTGGCGCTGGCCGCCCGACACGAGCCGGCCGCGCTCCCCGATTGACCCGTCGAGGCCGTGGTGCAGCGTCTCCGCAACGTCAGCGGCGGCCGCCGCGCGCACGGCGCCGCGAGACGGCGTCGTCACCCGACGTGCCGTGCGGGTCGACCGCCTCGCGCAGCGTACCGCGGAACAGGAAGGGGTCGGCGTCGGCGCGCACCACGCGGGAGCGCAGCGCCGCCAGCGCGACGGACGAGACGGGCTCGGAACCCCAGCGCACTCCGCCGGCGCCGGGCGCCGTGTCATCGAGGCGCGCGAGCCGGTCGAGGAGCGCGGAGACCGCCGCGGCGTCGTCCCCGACGAGCGCGACGAAGCGGCCCGGCTCCAGGTGGAGCCCGCTCGCATCGTCGTGCAGCGCGCCGCCCCGCGGTGGGGGCACTCCGGCGGTCGCCGTGAGCGGATCCACGGCGAGCACGCCGAGCACGCGGCCCGCACCGACCTGGCCGCGGGTGAAGGCAGACACGGCCTCAGCGGCGAGCCGGATTGGCATGACGAGGAAGCCCGCGTAGCCGTAGAACGACACGAGCTGCCCCGGGGTGAGATGGCCGGCCTGCACGAGCAGTGCGCCGGCCCAAGTGAGGGCGACGATGAAGCAGCCGGGGATGAGCACCTGGATGGCGTCGATGAGGCCGAGCGGCGTCGCGAGCCGGATACCCGCGGCCTTCGTCTCGTCGGAAGCTCGCTGGTATCGGGTCGACGAACATAGCTTCACCGCCGGCGCCTCGCAGCACTCTGAGTCCCGCCACCGTGTCGGCGGCGAGCGCTGTCATCCGCCCTGCTGCCGCGCGCTGCTCGGCTTGCCGTGTGCGCAACGGTCGCACGACTACGAAGAACAAGGCAGACGAGAGGGGCACGCCGACAAGCACGAGCAGACCCAGCGGCACCGAGCTGCCGAGGAGAATCGCCCCGACGATGCCGTACGAGAGCAGTGCCCGCGATGAACGCCCCAAAAAGGTAGCCGAGATGGGCGATGGACATGGCGTCGCCGGTAACCGTCGCTCCGATTTCGCCTGTTGAGACGTGCTTACCAATCGCGTGGCCGGCGCGCGCGGCGTGACGCGAGATGAGTCCGATCGAGCGGTAGGTCGCGCGCATCCAGTTGATGATGCCGCCCCCGGTCGCGCAATCCCCTCGACCACCCGAATGGACCGCCTCGAAGGCGAGCACGATGGCCGCCCAGGTGAGTAGCCGCACGAGATCGCCCGTTGCGACTCCCTCGTCGATCGTACGGCCGATTGCCCACGGTGTGAACGCGAGTGTGCAGAGCCACACGGTGTCTAGGAGCGTGCCGAGGAGAATGGACACCCACTGGTGCCGTGCGAGCCAGCCCAGGTATGCCGTCGGCCGACGCGGGGGCGCGTCGGCCGGGAGCGGTTCGGGTAGAGGGGTGCAACTACTTAATGCCGGAGATGCGCACGCCGTTGACGATGTAGCGCTGGAAGAACAGCACGAGGATGATCGTCGGCAGTGCCGCGAGGGTGGAACCCGCCATCAGTAGACCCCACTCGTTGCCGCGGTCCGAGCGGAAGTTACCGAGGAACTGCATGATCTGCGTGAGGTCGGGGTTCGTGATCGTGAGGATGGGCCACACGTACGCGTTCCAGTAGGCCATGTACGACCCGATGCCCACGACGACGAAGACCGCCGCCGACTGCGGCACGAAGATCTTCGTGAAGATCTGCCAGCGACTGGCGCCGTCGATGAGCGCCGCCTCCTCCACCGCGACGGGCATGTTCAGGTAGAACTGCCGCAGGAAGAACATCTGCACGGCGGATGCCACGCCGGGGATGATGAGCACCGCGAGGGTGTCGAGCATGCCGAGCTGCGACACGACCATGAACGAGGTGAGCAGGATCGCCATGCCGGGGATGAACATCGGCAGGATGCAGAACACCCCCACCAGAACCGCTTGAGCGCGAAGTCGAGCCGCGCGAGGGCGTAGGCCGCCATCGAGTTGACGGCGATGCTCAGCACCGTGAAGATCACTGCGCCCAGGAACGTGATGATCATCGCGCGCGAGAACTGCGGGTCCTGCACGATGGCGATGTAGTTCTTCGGGTCCCACATGTCGGGGAAGAACTGGAACGGCGAGCGCAGCACCTCGGTCTTGCCCTTGAAGCCCGCGATGACCATCCACGCGAGCGGGAAGAGCAGGCTCAGGGTGATGAGCACGACGCCGATGATCTTGATGAGCCGGTTGCGGTCGCCCCGCCGGAGCGAGCCCCGTGTCGTCATGGTCGACATCAGCCGTCCACCGCCTTGTCTGAGTTGATGAGCCGGAAGACCAGCACCGAGATGAGCCCGAGCACCACGAACAGCAGCAGCGCCGTCGTGAGCGAGAAGCTCGTCGCGTAGGGCGTCGCACCGCGGAAGTTGTTGAAGATGAAGAGGTTCGGCGTCGTGGTCGCGTTGACCGGACCGCCGTTCGTCATGACGAGCGGCAGGTCGAGCATCTGGATCGCCGCGGTGAACCCCGTGACGAACAGGTACAGCAGGATGTTCTTGAGCAGTGGGATCGTGATGTAGAACGTGCGCTTGAAGAACCCGGCGCCGTCGAGCTCTGCCGACTCGTAGTAGCTGTCCGGGATGTCGAGCAGCCCCGCGAGCATGATGAGGGTCGTGATGCCGAGGCCGAGCCAGATGGCTGGGACAGCGATCGCAGGCATCGTGATGCCGAGGCCGAGCCAGATGGCTGGGACAGCGATCGCAGGCAGAGCGGTGCCGGGGTTGTTGAGCCACGCCACAGGCCCCGCGTTGAGGAGCGACAGGAACCAGTTAATGACGCCTTCGTCCTGGTACATGAAGAGGAACAGCACGGATGCCACGACCGTCGAAATCACCGCGGGCACATATACGGTCACCTTCATGAAGCTCGCCATACGCTTGCTGAGCACCTTGATGAAGCTCGCGAGTAAGAGTGCGATGACCATTCCGGCGGGCACGACCATAGCCGCGAACTCTATACCGACGACGAGCGAGTTCCAGAACTTCGGATCCTGTAGCACGAACATGTAGTACTGAAAGCCTACGAACTCCGAGCCCTTGTAGAAGCTGATCTTGAAGAAGCTCAGATACACCGCATAGATAAGCGGCCAGATCACGAAGATCGAGAGCAGAACCACCATTGGAGCGATCATTAGGTAGGCGGTGCGGTTGCTCCGCAGGTGCTTGGCTGCGCGAGGGGCTGGCGCCCTACGCCGTTTCAGGCCGGGACTGACGCCGGCCAGCTGGCCGGTGATGGTCTCGGTGGGCGTGAGTGCAGACACGTTGCGTCCCCTCGGTTGAGGCAGTGCCCCGAGCGCTCAGCCCGGGGCACCGCCGTTGTCGAACTAGCTACTTCTTGGGCGCAGTGCCCGCAAGGCCCTGCTTGGCGATCACGTCGTTGATCGCGGCGTCGGCCGTCGCGAGCGACCCTTCGACCGTATCCGTGCCCTTCATGGCCGACTCGATCGCCGTGCCGAAGGCGAGCGCGACATCCCAGGGGTAGCCAGGCTCCTGCTTGCCGTACGCGACGACCTTGTCCGAGATGATCTTCATGAAGGGGTCAGCGCTCGCATCGGGGTCAGCGGCGAGCGCCTCGTCGACCGACGTGCGCACGGTGTACTTCGAGTAGCCGGCAGCCTTGAAGAAGTCGGCCATGATGGCCGGATCTCCCGCGAGCAGGTACTGGATGAAGTCGGCAGCGGCCTGCGGGTTCTTCGACTTGGAGTCGAGCGTGAGCGTCCAGCCACCCAGCGTCGCCGTGGGCTTCGTCTGGTCACCGTCGATCGACGGGAACGGCGCGACCATGGTCTTCGCGAGCATGTCCGGGAAGTCGTTCTTCAGCTGGCCGATGACCCACGACCCGCCAGCCATCATCGCGACCTCGCCGCCGCCGTAGGGCGAACCGTCCGCGTAGCCGACCTTCGGCTGCTGCGGGATGAGGTTGTTCTGGTACAGCGTCTTGTAGAACTCGAGCAGCTGGTCATAGCACGGGTCGGTGGCATCGGCCTTCGACCAGTCGTCGTTGATCGGGAGGTGACCGCAAGCGTTGTACTGCAGGCCCCAGCTCGACCATCCCAGGTCAGGAGCGGCGGAGGCGATCGTCATGCCCTTGACGTCACCGCTCGTCAGCTTGGTGGCCCAGTCGATGAGCTCAGCCCAGGTTGTGGGCGGCGAGTTCGGGTCGAGACCGGCGGCCTTCACGAGGTCCGTGTTGTAGTAGAGCACCGTCGAGGGCTCGACGAGCATGGGATAGGCGTAGTGCTTGCCGCCGATGGTCACGAAGCTTGACACATTCTCCTTGATGTCGGAGAAGGACTCGGCAGGCATGTAGTCGTCGAGCGCGGCGAACTGACCGTTAACGACACCGGCGGCGATGTTGCCGTAGTTAGTCGTCGCGATGTCGGGCTGCTTGCCCGCCGCCTGAGCCGCCTGGAGCTTCTGTGCCCAGGTGTCAGCGGGGATCACCTGGTAGTCGACGTGCACCTTGTCCTGAGACTTGTTGAAGGCGTCCACGTACTTCTTGAACCAGACACCCTGGTAGTCCTCGAACTTCTGCTGCCAGAAGGTGACGGTGGTAGTGCCGCCAGCGGTGTCGCCGCCGGTACCGGTCGAACAGCCCGTGAGTACCAATGCGGTGCTCACGACGGCGGCAGCAACCACTGCCAGCCTGTTGCGCCTCTTGTGCATGTGACTTCCTCTCTTGATCCGGCTCGTCCTCGAGCCGAGTATGTGCACCGTGCTAGCCCTTTGACAGCTCGGCTTTGTACCAGAACACGTTGTACGGATCCCAGATCGACAGACCGAAGTAGATCGTCCTGCCTCCGTCCGACGTGTAGTTCGGCGCCATGAAAGGTGCGTACGGCCCCGGAACATCAGTTGCCCCGACGAGGGTGATTGGATCCCCCCACGGCCCCCAAGGATTGATCCCCTCACGGATCACGACCCCGTCGCGATCGCGCAGATAGGTCATAATCCAGCGCCCCAGGTAGGAGTTCCAGACCACGGAGAGCTCGCCGACAGTGTCATCGAGCACGAAGCGCCGCATCGTCGGGGACGAGGACCACCGCGGCTCGCTCGCCTGGTCGGTCCCGGTGAAGTAGTGCCAGGCGTTCGGGTCCTCGACCTTCGAGGCCTCGACCTTCGCGAGCGCAGCGCCGGAGAAGCGGCCATGGGTGATGCCCCAGAAGTAAAGCCAGTCGACCCCGTGCTCGGTCACATGGAACGGGCTCACCTGCACGAAGTTGCTCTCCCCGCCCCAGCGCGGCTCGTCGAGCACCGTCCAGGTCTGGCCGGAGTCGGTGGACTTGGCGAGGCCGGCATCGTTGACCTCCCACTCGCCGGGAACACCCCAGTGGCGGACCGACATCCAGTGGAGGTACATTGCCCCGTTGGCGGCAAACCCGTGCGTCGGGATGACCGTCATCTCGTCGTTGTCAACCTTCTTCGACGGCAACAGTTCGGTCGCGAGTCCGATGTCGTCGACGACCATGCCGTCGAGGGTTATGCCGTTGCTGGGATCGTTGTCTGACGTGTAGCCCAGCGTGTTAGAACGCCAGAACGAGCCGCCCCCGCCTATCTGGTCGTCATCGCGCTCACCGAAGGTGTCGCCGAAGACGAACCACGTCTTGCCGTTGTACTCGAACATGGAACCGAGGTCGGTGCCGTAGACCGCGTACTGGTCGGTCTTGCTCGAGGATTCAGCGCCGGTTACCTGCCCCAGCTGCTGGACGCCCGACACACCCGTTAGCACGAATGGAGAGTCAGCTGCGTTCATCACGATACCGGACGGTGCGCATCCAGCGAGCATCACGAGGCTGAGCACCGCTGCCGCTGCTCCAGCCTTGACACGCGACCTGCGCACTCGTGGGTTCCTTCCTCGTCGAAGAATTGGTGACATCAGTAGACATCAAGAAATCGATTCCGTCAAGGAACCAGGTCAAGGGCGTGAAACCGCCATGAAACTTCAATGAATCATTGGTCGAAACCGATTACAAATATGTGTCAATGTCAGTGCATCAAACGCCCACTAGCCGCGCTGTGGGAGTGCGCGAATAGGGCGTGACCACGTCAAGAAGCCACAAGACCCTTGCGCAGGATGATGTTTCCGAAGGGACGAGTCTCTCCCGTCCTCACAGCCAGGAAAGCGAGGCTCGCGCGCTGATAGAACTCGACTCGGTCAAGCTGAGCACACTCGTCCGCCCCAACTCCGGCGGCGGCAAGCATTTGCGCCTGGACTTCATTTAGCCCGTCAGGCGTGAGCATGAGATCCACCGCAATGCCCGAATCGAGCGGGAAAACGGTCATAATCGCCTCGATGATGCTGGGTGCGTCGATGCCGGCGAACGAGAGAGCAGCTTGCCCGCCTGGTCGCGCAGGAAAGTGGGCATCCGTTATCACCACGGCGTCCGAGTGACCCATCTGATCTAGCCGAAGCAGCAGCGGGCCGGTCAGGAGTGCATGAATACCGTTGAGCATGTCCGCAACATAGCACCGCGCCGTTGCCCGACAGGTCGTGTGGATCGCGAAGTTCTCTGACATGCAGAACTTCCTGACCGTCGCGACCCTCAGAACTTCAGGCGACGTTCACACGCTCGACGATTGCTACGAGCGGGACGTCAAACCCTGCGATCTGAACTAGTGGCACTTGAAACCGGTGTGCCTTCCGTCGAAGCGGGCGACCGGCACTCGACGGAAGGCACGGGTGGTGAACTTAGCGGTAGCAGCCCCAGCTGTACGGGTTGTTGAAGTCCGTTTAGCGAGCGACGGCGGCCGATCCGAAGACGCGCTTGCACTCCTTGTCCACGCTGACTCCGAGATAGACGGCGTTCCAGCCTCCGTGATACTGGCAACGCCAGCCGACCACATTGTTCTGGACGAGCACGACGTTGCTCGGCGTGCCGTTCTGGTAGACGCAGGCGTTCCAGATGGAAACCCCGCCGCGGTAGGTTGCTGCGGCCGCCGGCTGAGCGACTACCAACGAGAAGGCGCACGCGAGTACGACAGACACCACCGCAATGACTTTCTTGTACATCAGGATCCTTTCGGATTGACACTCATAGTTGGGGGTCGAAGGTGAACTTCGCGACAGCTGAGCTGCCGTGCCGAGGTGCCATCGGGGCTAAACGCGGCCAGGGTTGCTGGCTCCAGCACCACCCTCAGGGTGCCATCGCAGAAGCATCGAACTTCGGGGCGGGACAAAAGGGGGACAGCACAGCGTCTTCTAACGACCGCGTCGGCAACCCCAGATGGGCGCACGACAGGTGGGTGCTTCCCTGTGGTTGAGACCGACCCCCGCGTACTTCGCCCGGGCCCTGCGTCAGCTGCGCGGGAGCCGCAGCCTCAGGGCACTTGAAGCGTCACAGGAACTTAGGCCGGGGGCGGCCTACCTTTCCAAGTCGCAGCTCGCGCGCTACGAATCCGGCGCAACCCTGCCCCCAATCAAGAACGCCGCCCATCTAGACGATCTCTACGCGGCAGGCGGATGGATAATCGTGACGGTGGGCAACCTCTGGAGAGCAAGCTGGAACCCCCTGAGCAATGAGGCGGATGATCCGAAGCTCACTCACGCGTTTCGATGGCCCGCCGACTACTCCGGCACTTTCTGGATCAAGGTGAAACCGCTGCCGAGGAACGCAGGCGGGCAGCATACCTTCACCTTCGACTGGGGGCCCTGGCGAGCTGAAGTCGAAACCGCGATCGACTCAGCCGGCATCCTCTTCATCACCGGGAAGGGTAAGGACGAGCTGGGCGAGCCCGTGACCTGCAATCTCAGCGTCAGCAAGCCCAGCTACGTCCTAATCGGCACCGGCGAAAGCTTGCCCGACGAACGCACTCTCAACATAAAACACAGGTGGAGCTGGCGTACCTAACGGCGGTCAGCGTGCCCGCTGCTGCGCGCCGGACTTCTCAATGTGAAGTTCGAGCATTCCGACGACTTCATCGGTCGCTCGTATGACCGGTGTCTGAACTAGAACCGCTGGACCTCGCTAGGAGCGCGAGGGCTTGCCTTAGCTCGTCTTCGTACTCGTCATCTCCGTCCTCTATGGCGAGTCGAAACCAACGCACCGCGTCCTCGTATCGGCCGAGGGCAGAGGCGGAAAGCGCGGCGGGCAGATACGAGAGTGTGTCCCCAGAATTGATAGCCTCGCCGGCAACCTCCAACGAACGTGAATCGTCGCCAACGCTGTGGAGGTACAGTGCGTAATCTCGCCGGGCGAACCTGGCACCGGATTCGATCGCGCGCAGGAAATCGGGCACGGGGTCATCGCCTCGAGCAGACAGGAGCGTTGCCCGATCCAGATATGCGCGCGGCTCCCCTGCATCGATCGCTGCCGTGAGCGAGTCGAGAGCGCTCTCCTCGTCGCCTCCAGCTAGCAAGGCATCGGCGAGAACCCAGTTCGCCTTCGGATCCCTGCGAGCCGCCGCTCGCAGGATCAGGGTAGATTCCTGATGTCTGTCGGCTTGGAGTAGGAGCACGCCTAGATTCACCATAAGGTCGGCGTCTTCGGGGAATTCTTGAAGGCCCACCCGGTACGTCTCCTCAGCTTTGTCCAAGTCACCCAAGCCCTCGAAAGCCATTGCCAAGCCCAGCCAGTTTGGTGAACCGAGGTCGGAGGCCTTTCGAAAGGCGCCTATGCCCTCCGACCATGCCTCGGAGGCTGAGTACTTCAAGGCGAGCTGATCCCATAAACCGCCCGAATCGGGGTGCGCTCTTACGCCGTCCTCGAGCAGACGAACTGCGGCTTGGAGATCACCCGAGTCCTCAAGCTCTTGAGCGCGCTCAGCTAGCGCTCTTGGATCATCTCTCGACCTCTCTTCAGCTGCGGACACTAGACAACTATTTCTTGTTGGGGTTCTGGTGCCAACCCTTGCCGGGCTGTCTCTTCTTGTCCGTTATCTTCTGCTTTCCGCGCGCCTGGCCCTTCTCATGCTTCGGAAGATTGCTTGGGCTCTTATTGCTCGTATGTTCAGCGGCCTGCAGTATGTTGCCGATGGTGAACACCGCTTCGCCCACGGTGATGGTGATCCTGATCGGGATGGCCTTAGGTATCTGAGGGGGGTCGGGGAAGAATCCGCCCGCTTCGGCCGTCCTCATGGCCCAGGTGCCGACCTGGATTATCGCGATCGCTGCGAGAGCGGCGACTACGAACCAGCCGACCAACTCGGCTGCCGTTATGCCTATTCCCGCGATGACGAGAGCCACCGCTTCGCCGGTCCAGTCGCCAAAGTTGATCGGATCGCCCGGATAGTCATAGCTGTTTGTGACGCCGCCCTCGACGGGATCGATGGACAGGAACCGCCCCAGAGAAGGAACGTACTGCCGCACACCCATCTCAATGGTCGCGATGGTGGCCTGATGCTCGAACAACTTTCCGGCCCCGCCGGCCCAGGCGAAGTCCGCCTGTCCCGGCGCATTATCCGGCACGGCGTCGTCCGCGGCACTGGAGCCTATGGCACCGGTGGTTGGGTCGATCGGCTGGCCGAAGGGGTCATAGCTGGCACGCAGACCGATGCGTGTCCCGGACGCATCTGCGACAAGGATGCTGTCCCCGTGAAGATTCGGGTAGGACCAAACGGGCGTGCCGGTCGTCGGAATGGCAAGGCTGGCGCCACCAGGGAGCGACAGGTCCCTCTCGATGAGTGCGTTGTTTGAAGCGAGGACTCCGACCTGAATGCCAGCCGCAAAAGCAAACTTGATCGTCGTCGGAGGAGTCGGACCTGCAGGGTCATCGGTTCGGGCGACGATCCTGCCAGTCACATCTCTTTGGTAAACGATGGTCGTGCCGTCTGCCAGCGTAGTCTTCATATGCCGGTCGGCGACGTCGTATCCGAGCGTCTGATCCGCGAGCGCAACGGTATTGCCGTGAGTGTCGTACGTGAGGTTCGTCGCGGTCAGATTGGTCCCGACAATCGGGGATGCCCCGGGAGCGGGATTTCCGATTGACGTCGAGGTGAGCCGGTCGGCGTTGTCGTAACAGTAGGTTGTCGTAGCGGGAGTGCCGCCGTCCTTTATGTCGGTGAACTTAGTTCGATTGCCATTCTGTCCGGCATAGGTGTTTACCCCGCATCCCCCAGTCTGCTTGAACTCATAGGTGAGCTCATGCCGCGGGATCTCAGCTTTGATGAGTCGTCCGGCCGCGTCGTAGGAATACTTTGAGGTCTCGGTCGTCGGTCCGTCGATGATCGTGTTCTGCAGGATCCGGCCGGACTGCGAACGGATGACCGAATCAGACACGGTCTGCGCCGGCGTTACTTCCGTGTAGGCATCCTGAATGATGGCAATGTCGTCCCAATAAACAGGGGCGCTCGAGGACGACATGCCGTTCACACCGAGGACGATGGTGTGGCTCGTTGCCGTAGCGGTGAAGGAGTAGCTCAGCTGCTGGTACCCGCTGCTCGGACTCGGGGCCGACGAGGACTGTCCTATGCCTGATACGCCGATCACTATGTCCCACAGCCATGCAGTACCCGTGGTATCCACCCACACCGAGGCAGTGTACGAACGGCCGATGGTGAGCCCTGTCAAGGTATCGGACGTCCCGACCCAGTAGCCGTCGAGGCTGCTCGTCAGGGCCATCGCCTTGCTGCCGGAGTGAGGGTTTGTCGTACCGACCGTGACGATCGAGTAGCTGGTGGCAGGTGTGATTCCCACGGTTGGAGGTGCCGAGGGGGCACCCGGCTCAAAACCGTTGGACGCAATCGTGACCGCTGGGTGACTTCCGCTGCCATCCGTGTAAGCGTTCTGGACAAGCAACAGATCATCCCAGTAGAGCGGCCCACTTGTCGTCGAGGAACCGTTAGCCCCGATGCCAAGGACATGGCTCGTAGCGGTGGCCGTGAAGGTGTACGTCAGCTGCTCCCACCCCGCGCTGGACGACGAGACCGAGCTCGAGCTGCCCAGGCCGCTGACACCGATGCCGACGTCCCAAAGATAGCTAGTTGCCGACGTATCTACCCATGCGCTGAACGTGTAAGAGCGACCAACGGTAAGACCGGTGACCGTGTCGCCTGTTCCAACCCAGTACCCGTTAAGGGAGCTGGTGAGAGTCATCGCGTTGGAGCCCGAGTGTGGGTGGGCGACGCCGGTCGTGAGAATCGTATAGTTCGTGGCGGCCGTCGCCCCAAGCGTTGCTGGAGGCGCACTCGAGGACTCGTATCCCGTGGACGTCACCGGTTGGGCAGCATGAGGTATTGAGATGCCGGGGAAGGTCCACTGGATACCATCTGTGGCGCCGGTGGTGGCGTTGCGAGTGATCGCGGTCAAACTTGTCCCGTTGAGATAAGAGACTGACTGCAGTAGCTGGTCGGTGCCGTAGGCGGGATCGGCAACAACAACTCCGTCGAGCTTCACTTGTTCGACTTTCCCGTCCAGGTCGTAGACGAACGATTGCACTGACGCCGTTCCGCCCGGAGGCGTGGTCGAGAAGGACGCGATCCGCCCGCTCTGGCTCGCGTAGGTCGGAGTGGTGACAGTTCCCCAAACGTCCGTGTAAGACTTCGTGCGTCCGAGGAGATCCGACACCGTTGTAATGCGGAGCATGCTGGACGTCCCGGTCGCTCCGTCTTCCGCATATGTCACAAGAGGGTTGCCACCCGAGGCATAGTTGTAGTTGGCCGTCCGGCCAGTCGCATCGGCTCCGAACGCCGAGAACAAGGTCTGGGTGATACGACCTCGAAGGTCGAAAGTATTGCACGTCCAGGTCGCGTCGCCGGATCGCTTGGTCCCGACGGTACGCCCCAAGAGGTCGTAGACGAACTGCGTCACTACCGCGCCACCGACCGCGGGCGTGGGTCCGGTGGATTGCTTGAGGAAGCCGGACTGGGGCGTGCTTGCGGGCAATCCGCAGATGATCGAACCGAGTTGTTCTTTGTCCCCCCAATACGTAAACGTAGTGCCGGCGGTCGCTGCAGACTGCGACTGCGCTACGGCGGCGGGCAGTCGCTTGGTTAGGCGGCGGAGCCAGGCGGACCCGGGCGTCTCGTAGGTCGCGTCAGTCTTTAGATTCAGGCCACCAACGCCGGGGTCGATGGTCGAACTAGTCACAGCTCCCAGCCACGGGTGGGTGTACTCGAGTGCCGTCACGATGTTTGGCACCTGCGAGTTACTCAGACCAGCGAACCCCAGAGCGGAGTCGTACATCGTTGTACCGTTAGCGAGCCCGTAATCTGGCTTGAGCGCGGAGCCCGGGATCACCTCGCTCGTGCCGCCGGGCTTGGTCCATTTCAGTTGAACGCTCGATGTACCTGAAACGTCTGCGTATTGCAGGCGGATTCGACGGCTCTCCCCGGCGGCTACGGTGACGGTCTGCACCGTGCTGGCGACGCGGACCGCCCCGGCTGCCCAGTTGTTCACAACCTGAACGTCACCGATCCATAATGCGGTGGCATCGTCAGCGTTGGTGGTGACCGTATACGTACCCGCGGTTGGGAACGTGATCAGGCCAGTCGCCCGCAGCGACCAATTGTCTACAGCCGTGATGCCAGCGATCGGCGCCGCCGAGGCGAAGTCCTTGTCGAATGCGCCAGTTGTCACGCCGGGCAGGCCGAAGCCGAAGACCGCAGGAGCGCCACTTAGTGCCTGATTGGAGTAGTAGGCGACGTGCAGACCCTGGAGTCCTTGGTCGTAACTCGTGCTCATGTGGGCCGGAACGCATCCTCCAGTCGGCATGCGATTGGCATCAAAACAGCTTGGAGCTGCCGGGCCATATACATCCGTGCGTCGATCCTGCGAGTCGTAAATACTGGTCGTGACCTTGCCGTCGGCTGCGGTCGCGGACAGAATCATGTCCTTTGCATTCCAGACTTGCGATTCAGTCACGCCCATGGCGCTCGTGCGCGTGAGTTCGCGAAGCGCCGAATCGTACGTGACAGCGAGATTGTGGCCGCCGGAGATCGGTACCCCGGCAAAGTCCGCGTATGTGACGCCGTTACCGTAGGTGTACCACTTACCCGGACTTGCCGCATAAAGACCATCGGGCGACGGAAGGTAGACCGAACCTACTCGCCCCTGGGAGTCGTAGCCGATCTCGGTGTAGAGCTCCTCCGAAGTGGCGGGCGGTCCCGACAGCAGCCAGTCATAGGTCAGCGAGTCCATGATCTTCATGATCCGACCAGCCCCGTTGTACGAAAATTGTGTTGCTTCGTTGCCCGGGTCGATGATCCGCACGAGCTGACCCGAGCTGTTGTACTTGAGCTCGGTCATGTCGGCCGCACCCGCGACGTGTCCCGGGTAGATAATTCGGCAGAGCATTCCTGCGGGCGCCGCTGCGAAGCCGCTCGCCGCCGGGCACGCGGTTGTGCTGCCCCCGGTGTCCGAAGTGCTGAGTCCGACAGCCGCGGTCGTGTCCCCTCCGTACACGAAGCGGATCTCACGAGAGTACGTCGCGGGGGTGGATCCAGTGTTGTATGACAACGGGTCCGAGATACGGTCGGCTTGCCCAGTCGGTCGATAACTCACGATGGGTGTTGCGGGCTTAAGAGCGTCGGCGGGCTTAGTGACGGAAGTCACCGCCCCTTGTGCATTGAATGCGTAGACGGTCCCGTCATCTTCCTTCAAGGTGACGAGGCCGGTCGCGTCGAGGGCGAGCACACCGTACTCACCTGCGGGTGGCGTGTACCCGCCAGTCGCTCCGAGAGCCGAGCCAGTGATCGTCTTGGTGTACGTGTGCACGGAACCGGTCACGTCGGTGAGGGTGATGGAGCCTTCATTGACTCGAGCGAAGGCATAGAAACCGCTATCACCTGAGATTGGGGTTGATGTCATCCAGCCAGCTGGGAGTGTTTGGACTTTTGTGCTGAACCATGAGGCCGGCACGATGAACTCCTGACCGGCGGGGTTGCGCACCCAGAGCTCGGCGGTTGCACTTCCAGTGCTGTCGTAATAGTCGTACTGGAACTGAACCGGAGTTGCAGGCATCGATGTCGCCGCACTCGCCCATGTCTTGACGCTTGTCCCGGCACCCGTCGTCCAGGCATCCAGAACGGGCGTCGTCATGTTGTTTACCCAGACCTTGGTGCCGTCGTCTCGCTGGGTACCGAACGTGTAGCTTCCCGCGGCAGGGACCTGGATGTACCCGGTCCACCTCGCCATGAAGTAGTCGGAGGGCACTGCTGGCCCGGGGACCCCACTCCCCCACTGGAATGAAACCGACGGATCCGTGCGCACAAGCACGGGCGTCTTGCCCGCGATAGTAAACGTCGTTGTACTGGTCTGGCCGACGTTCAAAGCCGAGAAGTAGCTGCCCGTCAGACCACGGAAGAGTGTCGGCGATTGCTGCGAGTTGTACGAGAACGACAGACCCATCGGGCCGCCGACGGTGCTCACCAGCGGCGAAGTGAAGTTCAAAGAAGCGTTGCCGTTGGCCATGTTCACCGTGACCGGACCCGCGACGTCGAACGGCGAGGGACCCGAAATTCCTAGCCTCAGGTCGATTCGGAATTTGCCCACCCAAGAGGCTTCGTAACTTGTGTCGATTCCGTCGCTCGTCAGCACCACCCACGAGTACGACCCACCGTCCTGGAGCGAGCCCGTGGGCGCCGTCCAAGGTAGCTGAGACGCGTTCAGCCATCCCGACGAGAGCACCCCGCCGGTTTTCCCGTCTGGTCCGGTTGCGATACGGAACTGATATTGAACAGGGTCTCCGTCAGCGTCCGTGACCGTCGGAGCGTTGAACTGCGGTGTCAGCGTTGCCAAGATCGAACCGTCTGCTGGCGTGGAGGTCGTCTGCGAAGGCGTCGGAGCCGGATAGTTGGTTGTAATTGAACGGGCGGGCGACGAAGAACGGATGGTGGAAGTCCCATACAGGTCGTCGTACCCTCCGGCAGTCCGAACGCTGGCTGTCCAGAAGTAGGTGGTGCCGGGATTCAGCTTGCCCTGCGGGACCTGGAACATGGCGGACGAAGCCCAGTCAGACTGGTACACCTTGCTGGCATCGACTGAAGACGTTGTCCCGAAGGTGTATCGATACTCGAGCGGCAGACTATCTGCCTGGCTCGCCGTTGCATTGAGCGTGGGCATCACGGCGACGTGAGTCGCTCCGCCCGCCGGTGAGGGTGAGGCGATGACCGGCGTGGTCGGGAAGCTCACGTAGGAGACAAAGAGTTCCGAGATCAGGTACTTGTAGGTGTAAGAGCCGGACGCCTCGAGGCCGGTGTACATGAGCTTGATCGTGCTGGCCCCACCCCGAGCCCACTCGGCCACCTTGCTGCTGAGCGTGGTGTTGAATCCGCCGCTGGTCGTCTGTCCTGTGCCGACTGAATAGCTTGAGAGGAGCTGGCTCGCGCAGTAGTAGCCATCGCAGCTGGTCGAGTAGATACCTCCGCCCGCGGTGCCGGTGTAGCCCTCGTCGTCGTAGGCGATGACGGCAGTTGCGTCGATAACCTGCTTGCTGGCAGCCTCCGAGATGTTGAACGTGGCGATCGTACGCCAGTAGCTGTCCGACCCTCCGCTGCGCGAGTTGCCCACAAGGATGCCGTCGCTTCGGGTTGCCCCGTCCGACTTGTACGCGGCGAAGGTGCCGGGGCCTCGCTGGAGGCTAGGGTCCACCGTGACCGGGTAGACGCGGTCGGTGTCGGCGAGCCACTTGCGGTCAGCGGACAGCGTAAGCAGCCAATCCTTTCCGTCCCGCTCGACTTCGGCGTCGAGGTTGGTGAGAGCAGGCTCGGACACACCCGGGCGACCGGAGGCGTCCCACATGACGGGGGTTGGCATGTTGAACTGGACCATGCCGTAGCGGTCTTTGAAGTCCACTCCCCCGAGTTCGTTCACGGACGGCGTGAGCGCGTTGAGCTCGATGCGCCACGTCCACTTCGAAGCGCCCGCCTCGGGCACCTCCTGCAAGATGAGTGCTTCCTTCACCCCAGAGTCGCGCACCTCGTATGTCAGATCGACATTGTCGAAGACACCTCGGTAGATGAAGTCGTCGCCCGGTCGAGCCTGGCGGACGTAATTGACTTTCGAGATCTGACTCGACTCCGCACCCTCGAGCGTGAAGCCAATGCGGTAGCCGCCGTTTGAGACGGCAAAAGCGTTTTCGTCGGAGGCGTCCGCAGCAAGCGTCGGGTCCAGCGGGTGCGCGTCCGCACTCCAGCTGCCGTCGGTGTCGCGGCTCAGGAAGGAGTCGATTGGAACCCACTGGCCCTCGTCGTTCTTGGCGTTGATCGGAAGCTGACCGATCTGATCGGTGCGGCTACCGTCGGGGTTCTCGTAGGTCGTCACGTACTCAGTGCGCTTTACCGGCTCGGACGAGTCGGCGTCGTAGCTGCCGCCCTCGAGCTGCTCCGGCAGCGGTTGCGGGCGATTACCGCCGATTACCTTGCCGGTGGCAGCGGGCGGCGGTGCCTGGAGGTCGGAGAAGTCGCCCTCGGGAGTCTCCGGAACCGGGAGCACGAGAGGCTCAGACTCGAGAGGCGGGAGCTCCGTCGCTGAGCCGACCACGGCCGGCTGGTCGGTCGGCTCGTCCGCCTGCACCGGCGAAATCACCGTCACCGTGAGGACGACGCTCAGCATCGCGCCGATAATCAGGCGCGCCAAAGTACCCAGATTCATGCCACAACCCCAGACGAAGTGCACTACCACTCACCGCCTTGGCGAGCGACCCAGTGCCTGGTGGGGGCCGTGAGTAAGCATCACCATATTGGGCTGGCTCACAGGAGCGCCACAGTATCGACAAATGTTCATCGACTGGCGTCTACCCCACTTCGGGGGTCAAGACCGTGAACGGTCCCGTCAGCCCCTCACGCCGGACTAGTCACTCGCCCGAGCCGCTAGGTGACGAACTTGCGAGGCGATCGCAACAAGATCAGAGCGGATCCTGCCTCGATTTGTGCCGCTGGAGAAAGTGTCCATCCACGCCTCCATCGATCTCTCGACGATCTCGAGAGGCAGGAGCCCCAGCTCGATCAGGCCGTCATAGAAGGTGGGAAAATCATCCCGGAACGCCCCGAGGTTCAGGGGATCGATCGCCCAGGCGATGCTGCGGTACAGCTCCGGGCCGACGTCCAGCACCTTTTTGCTCCGGCTAGGCAACGGCGAAGATGGCTGCAGCCATCGAATACCCAAGGCAGATTGCCGCCGCCGAGGACGCGATCACCGCGGCCGTCACGGCGCCTAGACCAAGGGTGTGATTCGAGGCGAACGAACCGATCTCGGCGACCGCGAGGGAAGCGCTGTGCCAATGCCGAAGCCCGGCTGCGCCGGAGGCGATGAGAAGCGTCGCGAGCGGGAGTCCCTCGAATCCGAACATGGTGGCTCTCTTGTGGCAGGTCGATGTGGACGTGAGTCTTGCACCGCTCCTACAGGATGTCAAAGATATCTCAACAACCGATGGCGTCACCCGGCAGCAACTTCGGACGCTACGTTGATCCTGTGAAGCAGGATCGATGGGCACCCTGACGTATAGGTCAAGCCTGCGGTTCGACATCGACGATCGACCTCTGGCGCATCTGCAGGTTGTCATCTGGTCGAAATTGAGGCGGCTCGAACCGTTCTCTTTCACCGAGGAGGCCGCGGCCAGTAATGGGGTCGGGCGGGTGTCCATCTGGCTCACCCCGAATGTCCCGCTCACGTTCGACTACTTCAGCTCGAAGCCGCCGGGCCTCAACCGATTGTGGATTGATGCGCTTGCGAAGGAGGCGAGCTCACCGAGCGGGCTCGTCCTGGTCCCGGAACCGCTGTCTAGTTCGCGCCGAGGCGACGGCTGACGAGGGTGTTGGCCGCCGTTTACCCAGCGGCGGCCAACCGTCAGGCGCAGCTCGCTTGGACCGAACCTGACTAGCGGATGGTACCCGCTCTGAGCGGTGACGACGAATGCTGGCTCGCTGCACGTTCACGACACGCACTTATGTACTTCGACGGACATCTCCGCGCGTACGAATGAAGTCAAGGACTTGTCACTTTGGGTGGACTCGCATTTCATGGGATCTGCCGGCCGTTGCGGACACGGATCCCCGCGACGGCCGGTCCGGAACCCCGGGGACTTGTCAGGAGTGCGGACGTACAATCGCCTCATTCGAGAGGCGGGGAGCCGTGGGCGACAAGAACTACCTCGGTCCTGAGCGCGCTCGAGCGACGTGGCAGCCCCCGCCGGCTTCCTTGACCGAGGCGAGCGCGCCGTTCGTCGGTATTCAACGTCTGCCTCGCCGTTCGCTGTGGCGATGGCTCCGGCTGCAGTTCCCACTGCGGCGCTAGACACACTTGACCCACAGACGCCGGTGTTGCCCGGCGCGAAACCCGAGATCGCGCCGGGCAACCGGGCTGCGTCGAACTCGACTGTGACGGAGCCGCGACGGATCGGCTTACCCGTTCGATCCGTCCCTCCACACTGCCAGCGGGTGAACGCACCGGTCTGTGCCCACTTTGCGGGGGTAGCGGGTTCGACCTGCGGCTCTCGTGAATGCAGACGAGCTCGAATCGGAGCGCAGTCGGGGCGTCTGCCCGTTCTACTGGCGGCCGTCGTTCCGCGCTGTCACACTGACCCGATGAGCTTGCCTTCATCGAGTTGGCGTGACTTGAAGGCCGGCGAGGTAGTGAGAGTCCGACCCAAGCGCGTCCCAGGCGCCCCGGTCACGGTGACCGTCGCGGCCGCTCTCGAGAAGCACTACGCCAACGGCTACGGCTTCGTCGGAGACGACGGCGTGAGTTACTGGCATTGGTTCTACGACCTCGACCTGCGGCTAAAACCGCTCGGCTAGTCGTCTGGCGGGCCGGTCGCCGTCGTCCAGATCGGCGGCGACCGTGCCCGGATGCCCCTCTGGCAGAGCTTCGGGACCGGCCCTGATCCAGGCAAGTCCCACGCTGGCAAGGTTTGGTGGCGGTGGCTAGGGGTTGTTGTCCGGCGCGCGTCCCGAGTGCACGCCGGACAACCCCCAGACGGGAAGTCGAGCCATGCAAGGGCACTCGACCTGACGAGGGAAGTTTCCCGAACTTATCCGTCGTCGTTGCCCCCAATAGTAGGGGTAACCTTTCGCTTTCCGAAAGACTAATGAGATGATGAATCCATCAACTCGGATAAGAACGAGGGGCCAGCGCCTGATCCGCGGGCGCTGACCTCTCGGGGAGATCCCCACCCTCGCCCATGATCATCCGAAAGTTCCGCGGGAACGCGTCTTGAGGCGACACTTGAACCATGAACGACTACCTCGGCTCCCAGCGCCCGCTCTACGAAGTGAAGGCGAACCTGTTCAAGGGCCTGTCGCATCCGCACCGCGTTCGTGTGCTCGAGATGTTGTCGCAGGCAGACGAGGTGGCCGTTTCCGAGATGATGGCTGACACCGGCCTTGAATCCTCGCACCTCTCCCAACATCTCTCGGTGCTGCGCCGCCATCACCTCGTCGAGTCCGACCGCCGGGGCAGCCAAGTCTTCTACCGCCTGGCACACCCCGAGGTAGCCGACCTCCTGACCGTCGCCCGCGGGCTTCTCGGCTCGATCCTGACCGAGACGCACGAGCGCCTCACGTCCACCATCGCCAGCACCGCGCCCCCACCCGAATAGAAGAACGCCCCGCATGCGCGCAGTCCGCTACCTGATCCCCCTCCTGCCAAGCGCCAGCGACTACACGTCGCTCGGGCGCAGCTGGCGGGGCGACCTGCTGGCTGGGCTGACGGTCGGTATCGTCGCGCTGCCGCTCGCCCTTGCGTTCGGGGTCAGCTCCGGCGCCGGAGCGGAAGCGGGCCTGGTCACCGCGATCGTCGCGGGACTCGTCGCCGCGGTCTTCGGGGGCTCCAACGTTCAGGTCTCCGGGCCGACCGGCGCGATGGTCGTCGTGCTCGCACCGATCGTCGCCGCACACGGCGTCGCCGCCGTCGCGGTCGTCAGCCTCATGGCCGGCCTCATCGTCCTGGCGCTCGGCCTCGCAAACTCGGACGCCTCGTCGGCCTGATCCCTTGGCCGGTGATCGAGGGCTTCACACTCGGTATTGCCGTCATCATCTTCCTGCAGCAGGTCCCGGCCGCCCTCGGCTCGCACGGCGACAGCACCAACGCCGCCATCGCCGCCGTCCAATCGGCGGTCGCGTCGAGCTGGCCGCAGGCGCTCTGGTCCCTCGCCGCGGTGCTCCTCGTCGCCGTCGTCATCATGCTGGTCGCACCGCGCATCCATAAGCAGCTGCCGGGCTCGATCCTGGCGATCATCCTCGTCACCGTCCTTGCCAACTTCGTGAACGCTCCCCTGAAGACCATTGGACAACTGCCGCCCTCGCTGCCGCTCCCAGGACTGCCCGAGATGAACCTGTCCATGATCGAAGGCCTGCTGCTGCCTGCGGTGACCGTCGCAGGACTCGCGGCCATCGAGTCGCTGCTGTCCGCCCGCGTCGCCGCCTCCATCTCCGACACCGGCCCGTACAACGCCGACCGCGAGCTCGTCGGGCAGGGGCTCGCCTCGATCGCCTCCGGACTCTTCGGAGGCATGCCCGCCACCGGCGCCATCGCCCGCACCGCCGTGAACATCCGCTCCGGCGGCCGCACCCGCCTCGCCGCCATCACCCACGCGCTGGTCCTGGTCGTGGTGGTCTACCTCGCCACCACGCTCGTCTCGCAGATCCCGCTCGCAGCCCTCGCCGGCGTACTCATGGTCACCGCCACCCGCATGGTCTCCACCGCGACCGTCCGCAGCGTGCTGCGAGCCTCACGCCCCGACGCGGCCATCTTCATCCTGACCGCTCTCGTCACCGTGTCGGTCGATCTCATCGTCGCGGTCGGGATCGGCATCGCGGCCGCCAGCATCGTCGCACTACGCCGCCTCGCAAGGAGCAGCGCCGTGAAGCGAGAAGAACTGCCCGGACCCGCGGAGGCCGGCGACGAGCGCATCGCCCTGTTCCGCCTCGACGGCGAACTTTTCTTCGGCGCCGCCGAGCGCATCATCGACGAGCTCAGCGCCGTGAAGGACGTCTCCGTCGTGATCCTGCGACTCTCGCAACTCCGAACCCTCGACGCCACCGGGGCGCGGGCACTGGCCGAACTCATCACCGACCTCGAGCGACGCGACGTCACCGTGCTCATCAAGGGCGTCCAACCCGGTCACCTCAACCTCGCAACCAACGTCGGACTGATCAGCGCACTCGACCGTGGCGACCACGTCTTCGAGGAGCTGGGCGCTGCCGTCGAGCATGCACGACAGCACGCGCGTACCGCCGATCTGCACGCGCATTAGAACTCAGGTCGCGCGTCGCGATTCGCGCGGCGGCATCAGCGTGAGCAGGGACGTGCGCGAGGCGACATTTCGCCTTGAGTAGGCCGGTATATTGCAGGGTGCGCCAACGCGTGTTGAAGATCAAACCTAGCAACGCAGAGGTATGCTCGCCTTTATCTGACCATGCGGCCCACTGGTTGCACGCCCAAACGGAGACCCTTGAACCGCATCACCACCCGGCTCCCAGAACCTCACGAGACGGGCGGATACGACGAGATCCGCGAGTATCCCGACGGACGCCGCTGCTACCTGCTTGGTGGCCAGTTCCACCGCCTGGACGGCCCAGCCTTCATCGGCTCCGACGGCCACACCGTCTGGCACTACATGGGCAAGGAGCACCGAGAGGACGGGCCCGCCATCGAGTACCCGGACGGCACCTCCGAGTACTGGGTGCACGGCGTGAAGCGCGACTAGCTCGCTGCTGACCTAGGGGCCGTCAGCCGAACCTGCGTTGTCGCGAACGTTGTTCGCCGCCCTCTGCGCATTGCTCTCGCTCACGAAGGACTCGCCCGAGGACGCGACCTTGTCGCTCGAGCGCCACGCGCGCCAACGCCAGTTGCCTCCCGCATCCTTGTACACCTCGTACCGCGCGGACGCGGCGCCAGCCTTGAATGCTTCGGCGGCACGCTGGGCGTTGGACTTCGACGCGAACGTCTCCCCCGCCCAGGCGACCTTCTCGCCGTTGGCGCCGTACAGCCACCAGCTCGGTTCATTGGCCGAGTTGGTTCCGACGCTGAATCTCATCGCCATAACGTTCTCCTTTGAACACTGACAAGGTACCGCCTGAGTAGGCGTGCCGACACTGGTCAGTTTGCTATGCATGACGCTCAGGGAGGATCGAGATAGTCCCGAGCCGCCGAGGGCTCCTGCCCCCAGGCCAGTGGGGGAATCGGCGATCCTCAGGAACACGACTATGCGGCCAAGATCGAGACAAGCCCCTGGATGTTGTAGGGGTTGCGGGTGATCCAGAAGCCTTGCACGGGATCTTCTCTGATGTAGAGGGTCGTGCTGTCGTCCCCGTAAACGCTGTTGGTGTAGTTCTCAACGAAGCCCGCGGCCTGGACGGCTGCCGCGACCTGATCTGCCATCAGTGAAGCATCGAAACCACCAAAGACGTAGTACACCTCAACGCGACCGCTCAGGTAGGTGAGCTCGAGCACACAGTCGGGGTCTCGGGGGAACGTGACGCCAAGTACCGTGCGGTAGTCGGCTGGCGAGAGGTCCTTCACGGGATCGGTTCCTGACGACAGGATTGGCCTTAGCTCGTCGCATGCGCTCGACCCCGGATAGCTGGGGGAGGCTAACTCAGGAGCGACAGAGACGCTCGGCTCCGAAGACGCGATGCCCGGCTGCGGAGTTATTGGCGTCGAGGGCGGTGGTGCACTGCACGCCGCCATGGTCACGACTAGTGCGAGCGATGCGAGTGCGATTCGGTGTGCGTGAGTGAACGTCGTCATGAAGCCTCCTGAGACCGGGGGTGGGCTTCGGTCGGACTGAGCCGACCGAGTTCTGAGAGCCCTACACGGGCAGTGAGGTTCCGAGGCATCAGGACGCCGCCGCGAGGTTCGTGAGCATGGTCGGCAGATCCTTGATAAACCAATCGAGCTGCTCCTGAGGGCCGCCAACGGCACCCGCGGCGGCCAAGACGATGTGCTCGTCGTACCAAAGCGGGTGACAATGTGAAGCTCCGTCGTCACACCAGACAAGCAAGGAGCCGCCGAGGTAGGGGAACTCTGCGCTCGACCTAGAGCCACTTACCGCACCGGCCTGCTGCAGCGGTGATGTCCCCTCGTCGCGCAGAGTCGCCCAGATATTGATCAGGCCACCCAGGCACTCGATCGAAGTCTCATCGTTGAGACCGGAGCTGGCATTGACGTACACGCCGGCGTAGTCCCCGGTGGCGTTCTCGAGGCTCGCTAGGCCGGTCGTAATGGATGTCCGGTCACCACCGAGCGGACAGGACTGAAGCGTGCGACCGTCGGGCTCCGCATCCCGTATGTGACGATCGAATCCTGAGTCGGCAGCCGAGCTCATATCTGTCGCACCGTCTATGACGGTCGGTGCAGACGCGACGACAGCGCCTGGGCAGCTGACGATCGCCGCCGAAAGCCATTGAATGCGCGTGCCGGGGCCACCATCACAGCTGTTCACCAGGCCCGGCTGGATCTTGTCTACCGCGAGCCAGAACGACGGGCCCGCCGCAAGCTCAGCCACCATCAGATCGACGTTGGCCTCCGTGTCCTCAGGTGCAACCTGCACGGTCTTGTTCGCGTTGTACGTAGCCCCAGACTCGAGGCCCGTCTCGGGCAAAAAGCTCGGGATGAGGAACACCAAACAGTAGGAGGCGAGGGCCCCGTTCGATTCCCAGACGAGACCCGGGCTGCCCTTTCCGCAAATCGCTGAGCCGGCGGGAAATGCTGCGCCGATACGGAACGGATCCAGGTTGCCGAGTGGAGCTACACGTCCCGCGGTGGTGTTGGTTATGACGGCCGAGAAATCGGCAGTCAGCACCGTGCGTGCCCGCCCTGGGGGCGATTGCGAGATGTCCTTGGCGACGTCGCTGTAGGCCAGCCGAAATGAGATGTCGTAGGTGTAGCCCTCGGGATCGACGAAGGACGGGATGTCACCGTTGATCGACTGAGGGTCGGGCGCCGCGAGCGGGCCGCCGAACGCGACGTCCAGGACGCCAAGCTGATACTCCGGTTCCGGCGCTGGAGCGGGTGCTGGTCTCGAGGTCGTGCAGGCCGAGAGGGCAACAAGGGCCAGCACGGCACTCGCAACGAGTACGGCCGGTCGGGCGGTTGCGGGCATGAGGGAACCTCCGAACTGAGACGAGCAGTTCGTTGGATGATACTCATAAGTATGTAGACCTTCAAGTAGCAATCCAGAAACCTCGAAAGGGTTATGGATGGCGATTTGGCGAAGACCCTCGGGCGCAACTTGCGCCGGTATCGCGAGGAGCGCGGTTTCAGCCAAGAAGCCTTCGCGGATGAAGTCGGCGTGCATCGTACCTACATGGGCGGCCTGGAGCGGGGCGAGCGAAACCTCACCCTTCGATCGGTAGAACGGCTCGCCGCTGCGCTCGGGGTGGATCCACTTACGTTGCTGTCGGACCGGTAGACACTGACCTGCCGCGTCAGCTCGGGCTGGAAATGAAGAGGGCGGCAGCGTGCGGGCACGCTGCCGCCCTGGTTAGACCGACTTGACCTTCACTTGGATTGGGATAGCCGACTTCTCTTCCAGCAGCATTGCCCACACCGCAGCCTCGAAGTATGAAGACGGGCTGGACTGACGAAGCCATGCTCCGCCGCCGACCCTCACCTCCACTATGAAACGTGTCTCGGGGGAGAAGAGTCGGGATACCTCGTTCGGCACGTCCTCGTGCTCACCCTTCGAGTTGGGTGACCCGATGACGACCGCGTCTCCCACCAGCATGGTCCGGCTGCGCGACTGCGGAACGTGGAACCACTGCAGGAAGGTGATGCGGGGATTGAACGGGAGACCTTGAAAGCGCCCCTCCTCGTTCAGGTACACGGTGATGCCTAGCGCCTCGATCTCAATCGGCTCAATGAGCCCATGGACCCCCGCCTGATAGTCCTCGAGCGTCTCGAACACTCGAGCGATAGCGGGCACGCCATCGTCGCAGGGAACGACCAACCCAATCGGCATGATGCCTCCTTGATACAAGCGACCGGCGAGCGAGTGCTCACCTGCAAGCCGCAGCGCGCCAACGAGGATGATGGCTGGTGGTTGCTCAGCGACCGCGTCGGGGATCTGGTGAGATCGACCCGACGACGGTCGCCGATGTTCAGGCTTCCGCCTGCTTACCCTTCGCCTTTGGAGCGGGCCCAGCCGATCCGAAGATCGCCGAAATCGCGTTCCGCTGTTTCTCGGCATCCCGCTCGATCTCGGCGCGGATCGCGTCGGCGCGTGCGAGCACTTTCGGATCCGACTTGCTGCGCTCGATCCAGTCCTCGATCGCGAGTCGAATCTCTTCGGTGACGCTCCGCTCGTTGAGCTGAGCGATCAGGTCGAGCTGCGTGCGCAGATCGTCCCGGATACGCACGGCAAGCGTGCGTATCGGCTGATACTCCGCCGAAGCGGAGGATGCGGTGTCACTCACGTGAGCACCTCCTCATCTAATCGCGGCCGGCGAACTTTGTGTTCGCCTTGAAGCCGCGGAAAGGCGACGAGTGCGGCTCAGTATGAGCTCGGGTGAGCAGCTGTCAATCGTCCGATCGGGAGGTGACCGCTCTCGCACGACGCCTTCCCCAGCTCTCTGCATCTCCTTAACGCAAGGCGGATCAGACCTTCACGGCGCCGCTCGTCATGCCCTCAACGATCTGTTGTTGAAGAAGGTGCAGGTCACCAATGGAGAAATGGGTGGATGCTCGTCCTCTGGCGCTGCGACTGCAGATGGGTTACTACTCGGGGAACGAAGGGGTCTTGCGTCCCGCCCAGGCGAGAGCAACGGCGGCGGTGATGACGACGCCTCCGAAGTAGACTGCGAGTCCCGTCGCGACCCAGAATGCCACCGCAAACGCGAGCTGAATGTGTTCGTGACTCATTTCGGCCGCCACGGCCGCCGCGACCGCCACCGCCGCCAATCCTGCAAGTAGGAGCAGAAGTCGCGGCATGATGAGCAACCTCCCGACCAACCGATGCTCACCGACGCGGGAGAAGTATGCGGCCATGACCGAGGGCACGAGAGCGATGATGGCCACAGCAGCGTCGGCGTTCTGCGCATTGATGCTGAACCGCGCTGAGCTCGCCTCGAGGAACCATCCAGCAGCCATCAGCAGGGCCATGAAGATCACAGTCCCAAGCGCCGGCACGAAGAACGGACCTGTACGCGGCCGCATGCGAACGACAATGTCGTATTCACCCTTGTCGAGGCCGTAGGTGTAGACAACCGCGCGCTGCGGGCTCTGACGCAAACCGTACTTGGCGGCCGGCACTTCGCGCTCGTCGAGCCGCAGGCGAGCGCGAGTGATGGCAGCTCCGTCAGGGACCGACACCCGGATGTGCTCCCGCTGCGCCGCACCGACCCCGCGCGCCGGGACGTTGATGGCCGCAGCGGAGAATCCTGTGAGAGTCCCAAGGCTCGTCACGACGCCGGAGGCGCGCTCCTCGCGGTAGCGATACTTTACGATGAGAGAGTCGGCACTGACCGGCATCTGCGCAGCGAACACGTAGAAGCTCGAGATCTGGATCAGAATCTCAAGGATGTCCTGGTAGTAGAACAGCGAACGCCAGCACGCCTTATCCGCGGCGGTGATGCTGATCTGGTGACGCGACGTGCGCTCGAGCTCGGAGTCATCTCTGACGACGCCTACGAGGCCAGAATGAAGGACATCGGTCTGAAGCGTTGGAAGGTGAAGGAGCCGGGCAGCTTGACCTTCCCGGAGTCACCAAGCCTTCTGTGGCAGAAGTACCAGGACCTCAGGGATATCCACGAGGATGCGGACGAGCTGCTGCTCAAG
The DNA here is from genome assembly GCA_024610705.1 of Tetragnatha versicolor. Classification (NCBI taxonomy): domain Eukaryota; kingdom Metazoa; phylum Arthropoda; class Arachnida; order Araneae; family Tetragnathidae; genus Tetragnatha; species Tetragnatha versicolor. The sequence goes on from JANDEH010000126.1 coordinate 28,596, forward strand.
GGCCCCGGCCTGTCTGCGGAGTTCATCCGTCAGATCACAGCCCGCGCGCCGCGCAAGCCCGGCACTGGGGAGATCCGACCAAGCGCGTCATGACCTGCACCCGACTAGAGCGACGCCTCTACGGGCACTTCGGCAGGAACGTCGGCGTCAACAAGTCCGCTATGGTCCGGTCCCACATCTGCCATGGGTCGAGCGCACAGAGCTCGCGCGTACGGATCGAAGTGGACGACATCCAATGTGGACTTTTCGACTGGTCAAGAACCAATGTGAAGCCGTTCTGAGTGCCGACAACGTAGCCAACGAGCTCAGAAGTCGCACCAGCTTCCTTGATCGATTCGAGCGGCATCCAGGGTTGCCCCAAGACCGCGAACATGACACTCGTGCTTAGGGCAACAACCATCGGCAACGGGCCACGAACGTTGCCGAAGAGCGGAGTTCTCGCAATCGCCATGCCCGCGCCGGGCCCACGTTTCACTCGATAGACAATCGCCACCACAATCCAACCGATAGCGAACAGCGCAAGGACCCCACCGATGGGGAGCAAGATCGATATCGTTGCGAACCCGAAGATGATGATCGCAAGGCCATAGATAACAGCTAGCGAGGCGACGACTTGGCCAAATGGTCGGCCGGGCTTGCGGAGTTCGCGAATCGAAAGCCGCTCGGAGAACACGAGCTCTGTAAGGCCCAACGGCACCAAGCCAATGAGCACGAGAAGCAGCGTAGAGGCCAGGAGGGTGGTCCGGTCCGCCACGGAGAGCACGGCCAGCGCGACTGGGACGTAGTAGCCGGACCACGCGTACACGCGGACGACGGCGATCAGCACAGTGCCAAGTCCTACGACAAGGGCCAAATTGGCCCATAGGCGTTCCACGCGGGGCTTAGGCACCTTTAGGTCTTGCGAATCGAGGGATTGGGGATTGCTCATCAGGCGATGAGCTTAGCTCTATCCACGTGCCTTGAGCCTGTTGCATGCGCCCGTCTCGGCCTAGCCACTATGTCGCCGGCGTACAAAGCTACCGAGTAACGAAAAGAACCCACCCGAGCGGATGCAGTCAAGGACAAGCGTCCTGGGCTCTCTCCGTTTCAGATGGGTTAGGAAACCAGCAGGTCTCCTTCGATGCGGCAGCGATTGCCGACCATCGCGTAGTGCTCAAGTCGGACCGTTCCCGCCACGAAAGCGCGACCGCCGACCCTTGCGTGATGCCGCAGCACGACGAGGCCCCTTAGTCGAGCCTCGCCTCCAACCCAAGCGTCGTTGCGCAGGACACAACGACCGCTGACGATCGCCCTGTCGGCGACCACCGATCGGTCGAGCACGCGACTGGCGCCAAGCACCTGTGCGAAGTCCCGGACGATTGCATTGGGTCCGACGTACGCGGTTTCCGCCACGCGCGCCGTTACTGCCACTAGCCCTCCCCCATTTGGGTGCGGGAGGTAGAGCGCGTCGCTTGGATCGGAGACCGCGCCGTTGGGGTTGTTCGCCACGACGTCTGTTAGACGTCGCGACGCCAGAGTTGTCACGTTAAGCGCCGTGGCCATCTCAGGTTCCCTTCTCGATTGAATTCCTGCGGTTGCAGGAGAGTTCGCCTCAATGTGTGTTGAGGCGAACTCTCCCGCAGCCGTGCGAGAAGTAGACTCATTATCTCACTTTGTTGATTTTTTGTCAAAATTAGAGCGCTCCGTTCGCGAGCTGGAGCATGCCTGGAGCACGAGTTCGGTTCGCCAGTGCTCGGGTGCCGGCCAAAGGCGGGATCTCGGACAAGCGCCGCTCGCGGCTGGATGCGGGAAGTTAGTCGCCCTTTATTGGGTGGATCGTGAGCCTATCCAGCACATCGGATGGAAGCAGCCTTGCATCCGCAACAACCATGGCCACAGACTGGGCCCTCTGGGTCGCGTCGCTGATGTTTCTGAGCGTCAGGAGGCTGATCCAGAGACGATCGACGGCTCCGAGGAGGTTAAGCATGTCCTGAGGGACGAGTTTGTACATCCACGGCTCCGCAATCGCGATGGCCTCCGTCTTGAAGGTCTCCCTCGGCGAAATGACGAGGCTCACGCTGCCCCCTGGGATCGCTTGTCCTCGATCCTTCCCAAGCAAGCTGAGGTGATAGTTCGCTTGCCTAACATCGTCCATACCGATCACGCCTGCCGTCAGGTGCTCGCTTTTTGCTTCGAGCGTTATCCAAAGTTGGTCCTCGAAGCACCAGATCGAGTCGGCCCTGCCGTCCCCCTTGGGCTTGTAGGACTCCGACGCACCAAGCAGAACGCCGAGCTCGGACAGAGCAGGCTCATACTCGCTGTGGTCGATAGCGGACAGTCCCTGTCGAATGCGTTCAATGCGCTCATTGTGCTTTGCCGTATTTGTGGCACTCACGACGAGTTCGGTCAGCTTCGCAATGGCGACACGATCCGCTGATGAGAAGGGGCGCGCCGGTGCCCCGGGCAGCGGCATCGAGCTCCGCATCCACGTAGCCGGGGTCGCTACTTTCACTGACTGATCGGCTAGGGACGCTGCAGCGTGGATCAGGCCGTCATCGCCCCTCGATCTCCCCGCTCCGTTCAATCGCACAGCCGCAAGAAAGAGCAGAAAGGCTCGATAGCCTCGAGCGTCTCGTGCGGAGCTGAGCGCTTCTGCAGCCGCGTGAGCCCCTTCGCCAGCAGCGCGCCAATCATCATTCCAGGCTGCCTCTGCTGACTGAATTTCTAGAGGCGCTGCGGCGGCGAGCGCATCGGTCGCCGCCGGCAACACGATCTTCGCTTCCTTGCGGTAGAGACCAACCTCGGGCTCAGCCTCCCTGAGCCAGGACGGGTCGGAGCTAAGAAATACGCCGATGTTGGCCATCAGCTCCGAAGCGGTCGTATCAGACTGCGCGAGTCCGAAGCGGATTTCCGCCTGCAGGTCCTCATCCAGCGCGCTCTGCACTTCCGGTTTCGCCAGGTACATTGTCGTCTCCGCGTCGACGACAACCACCAACGCGAAGTCTCTCGGATTCCGGGTGCAGCGTCCGGTGCCCTGAACGACTCTCGTTCTTACCCGCTCATCGATCGCGGCAGAGGCACGCCCGCGCGTCGACAAGAACTGTTCCTGCAAGCTAGTCGCTTTCGGCAGACCAGCAAGGGCCACGATTCGACATGCATTGTCCGGCAGGTCGATGCCGTCATACCGATTCGCAAGAACACAGACCGCCGACGAGGTGCCAGCAAAGGCATCGAAGTTCTCGACGACGTCCTCCTTGCGGAACACCCTCCATCCGTCCGGAACAAGATTGCTCTCGGCGTCGGAAGCCGCCCAAGCGCTCGGCGTAATGACGATCGCGCGCTCGCCCATAGCGAGAATCGCCTTTGTCAGCGCTTGCGCATCAGCATCAGTCACCAACTGCGGGAACACGACAAAGCGGCGACCTGATCGAGGCTTTGGGGCGGTCTCGGGTAACCGCAGTCGCGCAACGGCTGGTCGGCCAAAAGCCCGCTCGAGTTCCCCCGCCGCACCTAGGGTCGCCGAGAGATAGATACGTTGTGTCGCGGATGAAAAGACCGGATTGGTCGCCGTCGGTGCGATGAACGGACGAATCTCCACTCTGTCCCAAGTCACGTACACAGAGCAAGCTCGAAGGTGCCCCCGAATCGCGCCGTAACGAAAGCGTTGGCGACTCGACTCCTCGGTGTCCGTCTCCTTCAAGCGCAACAGAGCGTGGTCTATCGGTTCCAGCCAGTCGTCGAGAACAATTGGGAACAGCGCGTCTATCGACTCACGAGTACCGACGCCCGGGTCAGTGAGGATCAACTGGCTGTGCCTCTCGCGAGGCAGACCGGGCTTCAACGCCTCTATTAGATCCTCATACACGCTTGGAAAGTCAGATCGAGATATGGAGACGGTGTAAGCGCCGCTGACGTACTGCTCACCAGCGTGCGCGTCGTCGAAAACGATCACATCCGGGCTACCAAGTCGGGGATTGGAGTTGAAGATTGATGAGTAGGAGACGACCGCGATGGCCTTACCCGCTTCGTAGCGCATGATGTCTGCGGCCGCATGCCGCTTCCAGGCGCCCGACAAGTCCACGACGGAAATACCTTCACTTGCGGCCGCTCGCACAACTTGCTTGACAAGTTGAACCGTTGGGCATGCGAAGACCGCGCGACCCATCCCTTGTCTCCTACGCCACTCAGCAATCAGGAGACCCGTGAGCGTCTTTCCTGTGCCGGTCGGAAGTTCGATTGCGAGATCGCGCGACGAAACATGTGTGAGATAGTCGCGCAGGATGTCGGTCTGCTGATACCAGAGTCCTGGACTGTTCGCCCCAGTCCTAGGAAGAAGCGGGAAGAGAAGCTCAGGTGAGTCCGCCGTTACCTCCGCGGGCTCGCGAGATTTGAATGCCACGCGTCCTCCTCCATCGGCCGGCACGCTGCGGAAAATGGCGAGCGTCGGTCAGATTCTAGTGCTGCGGCGAGGTGGTCTCAGCGCCGAATGACATACGCCGCTGGGCACGGGGCGCGGGAGTAGCTCCGAGACTCTGGGCGCGGTCGTCCTGATCCAAGGACTCTCCAGTTGAGTGGGTCGTGGCTTGACTTGGGGAACCAACGACGGCGGGGGAAGGAAGGACTCGTCAAGCCACCTGATAGGCAATAATCTTGCGGCATGGCTGCCCTCGACATAGATGATGCTCGCGACAAGTTCCTCGAGCGGTTCCAGGACCCGAATGAGATTCTCGCGCTCGATCCCGACAGGGAAGATACGTACGTGTGGATCGGCCACACCAAATGGTCGACGGAGGACGCGGTCGAGGACCTTTTCGGCAACAGCATCTCGGAGAGTGACGCCGCGAGTTTGATCGACGAGCTGAACGACATCGCTCCCGACTGGGTCGACCGCGAGGAGAGCTAGTCCTCTGGGCCCCCGAGTGGCACAGCGCCGAGCGGGCGCACGATGATGACGCGATGACGCGCTCGCGTTATAGCGACGCGGAGAAGTCGTCTGCTCGCCCAGTGCGGAGCCTCTTCCCGATCATTTAGGAAGACCCCTTTCCACTCGCCCTCGACTATGAGCACACCGTCGAACTCCTTCCCCTTCGACTTGTGCACGTTCATGATCACGGTGCCTTGGGGGTCGCGAGCTTCGCTGATGAGCCTGCCCTGATCGAGCGTCCGCCTGACGAGATCAACGGTGCTGCCGTAGTTGCCGAGGCGATCCCACTGCTCAGATAGACGGCCGCCAATTTCGTCGGTGGCGCCAAAGAGTCGCACGAAACGTGCGGACTGCACGATCTCCGCAAGCGACTTCTCATTCAGAATCTCTCGCGCCGTCGTCCAATCGGAGAATGGGTCTCCTCGCCAAGCCGGCCCAGCCTCTCGCGCCGTCAAGAGATGTTTCGCGGCAGCGAGTCGGGCACTCTTACCTAGACGCACGAGCTCGGCGTTGGCCCTGAAACTGTCACGCAGCTTGAGAGCACCGACAACTGGCTCACGAGCGATCGCGCTTTTCACCTCGAAATAGCTCGCGATGAGGTCGAGGGTGTCTGTGACTCCGGACGCAACAGGTTTCTCTGGCCACTCCAGAATCGAGGCAATAATCTGGGCCGCGATGGCGGAGAGCTCAACGTCCCAAAGGACATCGTGGGATATCGGCAATATGGATCGCTTGTTGTACTGTCGTTCGCGCCCGAGCCACGTAGAGATATCCGCGACGAGGGAGTTCGAGCGAGCCAGGATGGCAATACTCGGTCGCTCAATGCCCTTCGATTTGAGGTCCGAGTACAGCCAAGCTGCCGCGGCATGCGACGTGGACTCAATGGCGTTCTGACGAACGGCCAAGAGCTTCACATCATCTGTGGTCGGAAGCGGCGCGTGCCGCAAAACGGCGTTCGCAAACTGCAAGATGCCCGCATCGGGGCTTCGATGGTTCTCGCCTCCCAGGTCGAACTCACGGGGCGCGAGAACCTCACGGACTTGATCGAGACGCTTTGGATCGACGCGATCGTCGTACTCGAAAATGCGCTGGTCAGGGTCCGCCAGCATCATCACTTCGCTGCGCAGCGCAAGACTCTGCACCAGTTGCCACTGCTCGTCACTAGTGTCTTGGAACTCGTCCAGGATGATGAGCGGATAGCGATCGGCGATTAGCTCTGCGACGGGTGTGAACTCCCTTAGCATGCGTGCCGCCCCGCCAGCGAAAGCATCGAACACGAACACGCTATCCTCGCTCGCGAGTCTTTCCACCTCCGTCGACCATTCGCCGTTGAAGTTCGCCTTCGCGATCTTCTCCCGATCCGGGTACATCACGCGAACCGGATTGCCGCGGAACAAGCGCCCGTGACCCTTGAGTACGCTCATGCAAAACGCGTGATAGGTCTGCACCGAAATGCGCTCGCGTTCGGGCGCCGACAAGACGTCCTTGCACCTCACAAGGACCTGACGTACTGCGGCCCTCGAAAAGCTCAAGAAGAGAATCTGCTGACCGGGCTCCAATCCTGGGATGAGCCGCTGCGCGCGGAGCAGCGCCAAGGTCGTCTTGCCGGAACCCGGACCTCCGAGGACGAGAAGTCGGCCCTCGGCATCGAAGGCTTCCTTCGAGACACCATCCAGCTCGAAGGTCATTCTTCCTCAGCAGCCGCCGCGGGTTCAGTCAGCTCAGGCTCGGCGCGAACAGCTTCGTCAATCGCGACGAGAATGTCGACGAGCTCTGCGGGCAGTTCATCTTCAGAAGAGCACAGCTCGACGAGCAACGCCGCATAGCCGGATGCCTCACCCTTGCGGGCCTTCAGGACTTTGAAGACAAGCTTCTTTAGGTCCTTGTTGTCTATCTCGGGATCGTAAGGATAAGACGTGGGATAGTCCGCGCGTTCAGAGACCACGTCCATGAAGTCGCGCTGCACTCGCGCCGGGATTCCCTTGACGAGAACGTTCTCGATCCCGGATTCTTCGGACTCCCAGAATTCGTCGAACTCGTCGCGGTTCGCCAAAACCTCGGCCGAAGGTGCCGCGTTCAGCTTGTCTGACGCGCCGAAGGTGAACTTCCCCAGGGCTTTGAAGATTGGCCCATAACGATCGACATCACCGTCGCCCGAACACGCGAATATCGATACGCCAGCGAAGTCGAGATGGGTGTAACCCTCCCGCACTCGCTCGAGGACGTTCGAGACCGCAGGAAAGACGACCGCCTCGGTTGATCCCTCGACGACGAGCACCCCACGAGCAAGGATTGCCTCGGCGAACTGCCGCCGATTCACCATGTAGGTCTTGCGCTTCACTTTCGCGGGGTCGATAGGGGCACCAATCAATTCGGCGCCGTCACGATGCAGCATGACGACGTCGTCGGGGTCGAACTGCTCGATGACGGATGCGGAGTGAGAGGTGACGATCGACTGCCCCATCTCCTTGAGCACGTAACGCGTGACCCGCCGCTGCGTATGCGGCGGGAGGGCTATCTCCGGTTCCTCCATGGCAAAGATGACCGACTGCTGACCCTTGAGCTCCGCGATGATCGTAAGAAGGGCAAATACGAGGAGGTTGATCACGCCCGTGCCTTGACGGTTGTACGGGACGAGATGTTCGGAGGGCTGCGTCGCAACGAATAGCCTCACGACTTCACGCAGATGCTGCCGAGTGAGGTCGGACGGCGAAGAGGTGGTTGCGTCTTCGCCTGGCGCGAGGGTTACGAATCGTCCCAGCCGCTCACGAAGGTCTTTGCGAACTTCGGCTAGCTGGGGGATGTCGCCGACCGAGGGGTCGAGACCAGCAAGGCGATCCAGTGTGTCCTGCCACATGGCAGCTGACCCCTCACCGCCTAGCTGCAGGATTGTGTCCAGCAGGGAGCCGCGCTGCAGACTCAGGGCTCTCGTCCCGTCCGCAGCGCACGCAAGTAGACGAAGCCAGCCAAGCGCTTGTGTGAACGGTGGAAGACCGCGCGGCCGCCGCCTAGCGAGGCGAGCTGTTCCTCGTCAAAGTCGTCGCCGCTGGCTCGGGATGGCTGAAGAACGTATCGCCTACGAAGTCGTCCTCGTCCTTGTCATAGCGTCCACGAAGCGACCGGAAGCGCCCACTCGACGCCCTCATCCTCCGCCCGATCAATCGCGCCTTCTCTTCGTCGATGAATTCACCCGCCGCGTTGTCCCAGAGGCGTAGGTGCTGGTCTCCGAACCGCCTGCGCTCCTCGGCCGTGAGCTCAGTCAAGACCACCTCGATACGGATCTCGATCGGCGCCCCTTCGTCGTCGAGATACTCACCGAGGAAGAAGTCGTGCTCATCAATGACCGGGCGCCGGTAGAGACGATCTGGCCCTAGCACCAGATCGAGTGCTTCGCAGACCGTCGACTTGCCTACGTTGTTTCCGCCACCAGGAGAGTGTGCGGCTGAAAGTCAATCTCGCCGGTCTCGATGCCTCGAAACCTCTCGATCCGCAGGTGGCGCACTCTCACGAGCGTCCACCTTGAGGAGCCCCATCAGAAGGCGGTGACCGAGTGAGGATGGATCGGGTATCGACATCATGGCGCTGATTATGACAGGCAAGGCGAATCCGTCAAGGCGCCAAACCGCCACGCCCGGGATGCCCGAAACGGAGACCATCTTAGGGAAACCCCGGAGGCTCGGCGTAGTCTGACAGCGATGCTCCCTCACGTCTTCCAAAGTGCCCATGCCCACCTATAACAAGCGGTGCACAGGAGCCTCGTCGTGGGCATCGAACCCCCAAGAGCACGCAGTCGAAGGTCGGTTTAGAGGGGTTGAAGCGAAGGTCACATTCGCGCTGCTCGTGCGCCAGCACGAGCACCGAACGGCCTTGGGCCTCGGCGCAATAAAGGATCCGCTCCTCCTTCGCGAACTCTCAGAACTGCCTGGCCAGGAGTGGATACATCTGGCCGAACTCACGCCGGAGCTGGTCGATATCGCTCGGAGCCGACCAGAGCTAGTTGAGACACAGTTGGATGCTCGAGGGTCTTGGATACGTCGCCGTCTTGAGGTGCCCCTTGTACCCACTCGAGTGGATGTTCATGCCACTAAGTGGCGCCAGGGTCTTGAGTGGATCGGACGATTCGCCGGGTATGCATCGCGCACCTTGCACCTGCCAGAGTCCGCAGTTAGCGAAGGCTTGGCGGTCGAGTGCTCGTACTTCGGCGTCGGACTAACGATCTCCGACGGCAGCGAGACTGTCATCGTTGAGGCCGCTCCCTTCCTCCCAGAGAGATTCAGTTTCGCTTCGTGGCACTTCGCTGAGCAGGTCTATGGACGCTGGCTCGACTTGACCTCCCCTAGCCCTTCTGATCGAGTCGCGCCCAAGTATCGAGATCCAGAGGCACTCGTACCGTACGACCGATCTTGGTAGACAAGGTGCGGTGCGCGACGATCGCGTCTTCTCGCATCTGCCGCCACTGAGACCGCCGGTCGTCGGCATCGGCGAGCAGGCCGAACACCTCCTGAGTGACGACAAGGTTGTGGAGGTGAGCCTCCTGGCGGTCCCAGTCAGATCCCGTGAAACGATCAAGCGGACGTCCCCCGCAGATTGCGCACAAACATACGGGCGGCTTCGTCGCGACGTACCAGTCGCGCTGCATCGTCGACGCCTGCACGAACCTCAGCAGCTCGCGATCGAAGACATGGGGCGTCTTGTCCTTGGGCTGGCGGGCCTTCCCTTGTTCCTTCGGCGGAGTGGTGCGACGGGCGGAAGGGATCAAGCCGATCCCGACCCCGAGCGCGCCATGGGCATACGCGTCGAATCCCGCGACATCAGTGCGCCACGGTTCAGCGCCAATGGCCGTGAACACTCCGCGGTAGGAGGTGAGGGCCTTGACCGTTGCGAGCGGATTCTTTTCGGAACCAAACGACAGCATCACAGGATGCTTGCTTCGACGGCATACTGCTTCGAGCGACTTGCGGTCGCTGTCGTTTGTGAGAAACGTGGAAGCCAGCGCCAGATGAAGACAAGCGTCGTTACGCTTCACATCGGAGGCCTGCTGCTCCATCTCACGCAGCGAGTCGGTGTCGCCCGCCTCGATGAAGCCGCCCGGGAAGACCGCTACATCCGCTCCGGCCGCACGTTGGCCGTCGGAGAACATCCGTCAGACTCATGGGCACGAGTGCGTCATCTCCCGGTAGCCAGAAAGGCTTCTCGGGCTTCGCTACGTAATTGAGGTGTGTCGTTGGCTCCGCCACCAACTGAGGTTACGGTTGGCGGCTTCTAGGCTGCGCGCCTTCTTCCGCCCCTCCTCAACCGCTCAGCGCTAAGGCTCACGATCCATGTCGATATGGGGTGCCGAAGGAAATGCGAGTTCTCCCGCGATCGTCACGATGCGATCCGAAAGCAGCTCGCGCGCAGTTGTAGTCCGTGTGAGCGAAGTGGTTCGGGTCGCGCACTTCAATGTCGGTCATGCCACTCCCTCTTCCAAAAACCTGCGACGAAAATCTGAAACCGTCATGACAGCTGAGCTGCGAGGTCATCCAATGAGGTGCCCTCAGCCATCCTCGCCCCAATGACCTCTGCAATGAGCGCCGGCCGCTCTGACTGGATCTCGACTGGCTCGGTCTTCTTCATGCCGCTGGACGACATGTAGATGTTGAAGTTTCGATACTGGGACTCGCTCATGAGACCAAGATCGCGAGCCCGTCTTGCAAGCGCTGCGATAGACACTCCCCACCGCTCTTTGAGCGCCAATAGGGCGGTAAGGAAGTGTCCTTAAGTTCTATGCGCATTGCAGAAGCGGGCATCAAGAACTCGCTCGCGAACTCGTCCGCCTGAGCCTCCTGGTCATCAACCGGGATGGTGTGCATAACAACGTGGCCAATTTCGTGGGCGACCGTAAAGCGCTGGCGGTCCCCGGAACGTGGTCGGCGAGAAGAACGAGCGGCGGGCCCGAGCGCGGCCACGTCGCGATCGCATCGACGCGTACGGACGCCATATTGTGCTCAATAACCATGATCCCAGCGCGTTCGGCAAGGCCAATCAAGTCCGTGATGGTTCGTTGCCGAGGTCCCAATCCTTACGAACGTGCCGAGCGATGTCGGCTGGCGTGATGTACCCGTCCTCAGGCACAGCCTCACGCCGGAGTCGATGTGGTGGGAGCTGATCCCCCAACAAGGCACCGACTTGTGCTTGGAGAAGAGCCGCTTCGGCCCGGATACGCTTATCCGCCTTGATCGAAGTGAAGCCTGCTTGCGGTGGAAGATCCGCGACTCCGTTGATGCAAAGTTCTCGTCGAGAAAGAAGTGGAAAGGAGCATCGAGGTGGTATGCGAGGTCCGGGCACGCGCCTCGTCGAGCGGTACGACGCCGCTTTCGAGCTTGGAGAGGACTGCCCTGCGAGATCCCCTCTTGATCGAGAGCTCGTGCTGCGTCAGTCCGCGCGCTGTGCGCAGCACAGTGAGCGCATCGGGAGCCGAGCTGCTGATCATGTGAACAAGCTAACACAGAGGGGTGACAGATCTCGTTTTTTATTCCGCTTTCGATTGCGTGTTTAATATGAGGGCCGTCATGGAGCCCTAGAACATCGACTCCGGAAGGTACCGGATTGGCCGGCTCAGCGTGTCGCCGGGCCCTACGCGCCCTAGCGCAATCCCTCGCGCCTCTTCGCCTGTCTCCGCTGCTACATGGATGAGCGAGGGCGTGCCATCAGCAGCTCGCACCTGGAAGTACCAACGGATTCGCGGGAGCGACGAACGGGCCCGGCATGCACGCTGTCCGCAAGGCGTGACGCGCCAACGCTCTGAGCGATTGCGAGCCGCAAGCGATCGATGAGGCGTTCAAGCACATCGCTACCCAGCGCGAGAAGGTCCGCATCGGTTGGCTTCTCAGGCAAGCCATGAGCAGCCAACGACTCTCGGCGCACATTCTCGGGTACGCGACCGAGAAGATAGCGACATTCGCCACACCGGCTGACTGGCTGGATATGAGGATTCATGACTCCCCTTTCGGGGGTTGCATCGCAGCAGTGCGGGTCACTACTTATAATGCTACGACGGCCGTAGCGCTGCACTAGCTCCAATTACGGGGGCGTCAGGTTGAAACCTAGAGGCCCTCTCTCGCCAGGTCTCTTCGAAATGCCAGCTAATAGCTCCTGCTCGGTGGCGATCTCAGCACCCTGCACGGCAGTTCGCGGAAGCCGAGGAGCAGAGCGAGGTCATCAGCGAAACGACGGACCTTCTGCTGGGAGGCCGGACCATCGTCTTCGATGTCAAAGCTCAGGCGCACCTCGTCTCGCGTGGGAAGCAGGATCGGAACACGACCCTCGAGGCGAGCTCCGATCAACCGGGCGATGGACGGGTGCCAGCTGGTTCGGTGATCCTCGTCGATGCCGATCAGGATGTTCGCAACGTAGGTCGACGGTTAAAGTTCGGCCGACTTCAAGCTGAGATCTATCAAATCCCTCGCCCGCGACTCACCCAAAGGCCGAGAAACGAGTTCGCCCGTTGCAATTGCGATAACCGCAGCGAGTGGCCTCGGACGGAACGTAGGAAAGGACCGACTGGGTCGGGTTGAGACTCGGGTGTTCGACCGAGGGGCCAGCTGTTTCGCCGGGGATCCCCAAGGTCACTCCCCCGCCCGGAGTAACGAGGCGCTCCATGAGTTAACTTTAACATTGCGGGCGTCGGGGTACAATGCTTCGCTCTGCGTGTACCCGAATGGGCATGCCCCCAAAACTGGGTACGTTCGTGGTGGCTCATCTACACACCTTCACTTCAAGCGGCCGAGTCGCACCCGTGGGACTGCAGGCCGACACCACATGAGGTGGACCGGGGTCGAGCAGTCCGCCACATCTAGTGCCGTGCTGAGCTTTCAAGTACTACGCGGAACTTTAGGGCTTGTAGCACTGGGGACGCAATAACGGTCCCTCCGCGTGACTGCGATCCACTTCCGCGGGGTCGCGCCAATCCGTCCGTTCTCGTTGACCAGATGTGCACTCAATTAAGTGGGTATGTTTCAGTTGTCGCCAGAGCATAGCGTAGCAAATTGCTTCGATTCGAGTCGTCGGAGGTTACCCGTGAAGGTCGCAGTGCTCACAGGAGGCACGTCGGAGGAGCGAGAAGCAGGTCTCTGGACCGCCAAATTGTCACGCCCTGAACTTCGGCGCCTTGGGCACGAAGTGGACCAATTCGACATTGCCGAATCTAAGTGGCTCGAGGCAGTTCGCCAGTACGATCTCGCTTTCAACTGCCTCCACGGGGGCGGCGGCGAGAACGGCGAAGTCCAGGGCGCGCTGAAGTCGCTCGGCGTGCCCCAGACAGGGAGCGGCGTTGCGGCGAGCGCGGTAGGCATGGACAAGCTGATCTTCAAGTCGTTCGCGGTCGGGCTAGACGTAGCTGTTCCCCAGACGGTCACGGATCCTCAAGTAGGTCTCTTTCCTTTGATTGCAAAGCGCCGGGCGGGCGGCGGGTCGATGGCATGAGCTTGCTTGCCAATGCCGGCGAGCTCACGGACTACCGCAAAGCAACCGATGATGAGGACTGGTTCCTCGAGGAGTTCATCCCCGGAATCCCGGTCACCATCGGCGTGCTCGTAGTCGACAGAAAGCCTCTGCCACTTCCAGCCGTTGACGTCATCCTCGGAGAGAAGACGTTCTACGACCAAGAGTCAAAGTACGAGGAAGGATTCATCCAGCTCGAGCCGAGCGCCCAGGACACGTCGATCATTCAGGAGATGGTCTCCACAAGCATGGGGGTCTGGCGAGCGCTCGGTTGCGGCGGCTATGCGCGGTTCGACTTCATAGTCAGCCCGACTCGAGGTCCGTTTCTGCTCGAAATCAACACGCTCCCTGGGCTACAAGAGGGGAGACAATTTCGTGTATGCCGCCATCCCTCGCCGGCATTGAGTACGGGGACCTCCTCACGCGCATCATGGATAGCGCGCTTGACCAATCAGCTTAACGATATTCAATTGATAGTGATGAATTATCACTTCCCTACTATTCTCAGCGCGTCGGAGATCGGGTGGCGCCAGATGGGCTACCCCACTCGCGGTATAGGCGCATATTGGGAAAGTAGGTCCTGCGGTATCGCTTGCCTCCGCATGGTCGAGGAAGGGCTCACAGGCAAGGAAGCCCCGAACGCCTTTCTGCTGACGATGCGCCTCCTGCTGATGCGCGGGATGGCGCGGCGATGTGGGTTGGATTCATGAGCCACTCGCCAAGTACCTCCGCTCCCGAGGGCTGGCAGCAAGGAGGCAACGAGTTGAATCTCTCAAGGAGCTAAGAGATCTGCTTGCAGGTGGGAACGTCGCGATCGTCTCTATCGGCGTCGGGTTCGAAGGCTCCGCGAAACGCGGGCACCTAGCCGTGGCATACGCGGTAACACCCGAAGGCGACATTGTGGTGAATCACCCTTCCTAGAAGCGACGTATGAGTGGAAGCCCTTGCTGTTTCTGGCAGCACGTTCTGGTCGCACTTCTCGGGCAACACGATCCTTTGCGAGGTGAAGGGGTGACCTCAAGACAGCTCGTGGTTCTCTGCGGCGGCGGCCTTGGCGATGAACGCAAGCTCGTGGTGGATGCGGGACAGTTCATCGCAGACCTGCTCGCGCCCACAGGATGGGAAGCGAGCGTCGTCGAACTTGACGATGAATCTTCAATCGATCTAGTTCTCCAGAGCCAACGGCTGCCGCCTTCGTTGTCGACAGCACGTTCGGGAACGGTGACCTAAATCTGTCATTGAGGCTGCGGGAGAAGCTACAACAGATTGACTGTCAGCTAGTCGGGCCTTCGAGTGCAACCTTCTTGCTGGCCCGAGACAAATGGGCCTGCCGAGTCGTTCTCGAACAGGCGGGCCTGCCAATCCTCACGGGGCACTCCTGGACTCCACTTTGAGTTCCGAGTGGCAAAGTCGCACACATCGAGTCGTAGCGAAACCTCGGTTTGGTGCGTCCAGCGATGGAGTCGAACTGCTCGATGCAGGAAGCGACTTGGCCGCGTTCCGCGATGCACACCTTGACGAGTTCATTGTCGAGGAGTTCATCGATGGACAAGAGATCACGATTCCGGTCGCGCGCCTCGACGGTCACTCGGTCGCTTTCGACATTGCAGAGGTCGAGCTCTGGAGTGGACTCATCTACAGTCACACCGCAAAGTACGAGGAGCTGAACAATCTCTACGTTCCGGCGCGGCTCGAACCAAAGGTTGCCGAGCGCGCCAAACGAGTCGCCGAGCGATGTGCTGATGCCGTTGGATCCACGACGTTTGCGCGAGTCGATGCGAAACTCACCGCTAGCGGTGACCTTCGCGTCATTGAAGTGAACGCGGAGCCGGCACTGGACCCCGACGACTTTGTCGCCAGGGGCGCGCGCTCCTCCGGTCTTGTCTACGAGCAGCTTCTGCGTCGAGTGTTCGAGCAGGCGATCCGCTAACTTTCCCTCCGATCAGCCTCGAGAGATGCATCGTCGCTGCGGCACTTCGAGAGACGCGCGTCGCGGACTCTCGGCCGTCGGTCAGGGCTCTGACCCACCGACCAAATCCCGATACTGGCTCGCGCCCCTGACGGTCCGTGATGGACGACTACCCGGTCGATACCAGTCTGCGATCTGGAGCCAGTCGGCATCGACCAGCTCGCAGTAGTCACGGCAGGCTTGAATCGTTAGCCAGACCTGACTGATTCCCGCTCCGACTCCTCTAGCCCGACCCCTTGGCGAATCATCGCTTGCCAATCCCGATGATGCGCATCCCTTGGCTGAAGCCCTGAAGGACCGCCAGAAATGCTCGACCTCCTCGTGCGACTATCGGCGAGATGCCGCCTTAGGAACGACTCATCGCCGTCGCTCAGGGGGTTGTGCCAACCGATCCTGTAAACGGCGTCGGCAGTTCTCTGTTCAGAGTCCGCGTCGGAGAGGAGCCAAAGGCCGCCATGCTTCGACCTGAACCGACGCAGCTCCAGATGGAATTGCGCCAACCAATAGAGCGCCGAGTGCCCGTAGCCCTGTGCCTGAACGACCGGGTCATATGGGCTCCTCGCTCGTTGGGTCCCATGGATAGTGGTCGGCTGGTTCTTCAAGGTACGTGTCAAGCGCAGCTTCGAGATCTTCGGCCAACGCATAAGCAGGCGTCCAGATCCGGTAGTACGCCTCGAAACGTTCGACCCACTGGACGGCGAGGCGCGAGTCGGCTGGATGCCGGCGCTGCTCCATCTCGAGGCGTGCACCGCGCAGACGAGCGTCATGACAGGCGCCCAATATCGCGTCAGCAATCTGACCCAATAGCTCGCGCCTCGGGCTTCTTGCGAAAGGACCCGGTGGCAGTCCGAATAGCTCCGCTGCCTGCTCACGACGCTGGTGCGCCGGACCACAAGGCGGTACCTGGATACAGGCCCAGAAGGTACTCCGCTGCCTCTTGGAGGCTCCCTCCTCCGAGCGTGTCCACAGCGCCCCGGAGCACCGACACGAGTGCAGCACTTCAACCTCGCTGCTGTCGTCGGGTCCACCAC
>JANDEH010000127.1:0-43917 GCA_024610705.1 Tetragnatha versicolor
TTGTTTTTTCATTTAAAAAATAATTAAAACTTTACACTCATCTGAAAATTCAAAGTATATTTCTTTAAAATGACAATTCATATAAATCTATATCAAATCAAGGTTCATAGTAATTTGCTAACTATAAAGAGGAACAATATACTAATTGTGAAAAATTTAGAATAAATATTTATATTTTAACACACGTAAATAGATTCGTTATAAAAGCACGGTACAGATACAAGAGATTAAAGTTTTTTAAAAGATTGATAAATTATATTGCAAAGCTTCAGAACTTACTTGAAAGCTATCAGATCCCAGAAAATAGATTAATTCTCCTTCCACAATCTAAAATAAAGGATTTCTAAGTAAACGACAATACCGATTTAAAATTTAAACTAATGGATGGATCAACCGCCGGAGCCGATCTTTGAGTTTTCGTTTCGGAATGTCACGTGATCCGCCAGGTGCAATTGGAGCGCATGCGTCAGCTCGCAAACTGGAGAAAAAAAACAGCTATAACTTATAGTAGTGCTCACATATAATAGATGGCGCTGCAATAAGTGGCGTACGGTCTCCCCATTGGAGTGTCTTCGCTTGGGGGAGACCAACCAAAAGAAAAACAATCACAAGACAAAAAAAATAATTCTAGACGTACAGAAGCCTTTTTAACAATACCGGATACTATAATCAAAATACAAAAATGCAATATCAAAATCTTAAACTTTAAAAATACAGAACCAGAATCAAATACAAACTCAGAGCCAATAAAAAGAAAATATTCTCGTGAAGAAACATTAAAAAGAAACTAATATCCACGCGAGTGACTAAAAAAAAATCCACAACAAACCAAAAGAAAAAAACATGGAACTCGTAAGAAAATCAAAAGATTTAACCGAAAACAAAACATTAAACTTTCATTCTTAAACCAGAACTATTCTTATTCAGACAGTCATTTATCCTTAAGTGTCTTCAAAAATTAAATAACCCCTCAATTTCATTTTACATAATTATCATTAGTGATATACCACTTCATAAATTTACTTAACTTAGGAAATCAGATAATTACAGTCTACTCAGTAATCACTTCAAAAAAATAAAAGTTAGTACAAATTAATTTCAAATAATAAAAAAAATGTCACTCATCTGAAAAAGGTCCATCATCGTGTTCCAGGTCGTCGTTGTTGTCATCATCCAAGTCGTCGGATAGAGTTCCACCTCCACCTTTAAAACACCACAGTTCAGTTTGAAAGTCCAACATAGGGTTCTCCTTGGTGTCAGCCTTCATTTCAGGCTCGCAGTCTTCTTTCTCAGGGGCCTGGCCACCTGGCCTTCTTCGACTTCGGAGCCACAGTCTTCAGTGCACTTGGTCGATTTCTTCTGACAGCCACCACGTCTCATAGGAGTTGCAGGGGCTTTCTTCTCAGCTTCTCGACTCTTCTTTTTAGGAGCTTCATCTTCTGAACCTAAATCCATCTCCTCTTCCGAGCCAGGATCCTCGGCATACTTGACAGCAGCAGCTTTGCCTTGTCGCTTGGCAGGACGCAAAAAAATAGAATGGGTCTGTCAAACAAATGCATTTAGTTGATGAGTGTTTCATTAGCAGAACCAAACTGTTTAGTAGCCTGAACCATACCGGTCTGATCCTATAGCCTAAACACGTTCAGTTGAAAAAGTTTGGTTCTGAGTGCTAAATCTCACTCCCACGTTCCTCAATCATGGAAACCGACGCATGCGCAATAACTTAATTGCGCAGCACTGACAGCTGACAGCAGGAAGGAAGGAAGAAGAAGAAGAAAGTTGCGAGTTGCGATCTCCAAATTTAAAATGTTCAAACATTATCTTCGCGAGTGGGGACTTGAAAAATACATCCCAAGGTTTGAAGGTTAGTAATTATGCATTTTTTCCTTTCATTTTGTGTGTATTGTTGGTTGTACCTGCCTGCATTCTACAGGATGCAGCGTTATTTTACCCTAACATTTTGACATCTTAGAATTTGTACGTGCACGCTTTTAACCCTTCACTTAACCCTTCTCCTTTTTCACTGATTTTGGTATCAATACCCTTCTATAAGTCGCGTGTTGTGTCTCGTGTACTTCCTAGTACATTTTTGAGCTTCATTTACATGTTTAAGAATAAAAAGAAACCTAAATAAGTTCAGTCATCCCATTTTTCAAAGGTCCAAATATCTCGTGCTACATGCGATTCTTGGCACAGCTTTGATAAGAGTTGACAGCCGCCATGTTAACCGCAGACTCTTATCGAAGCTGGGCCCGATTCTTTTTTTAGACATGATATGTGTGTGTGCTTTAGTCTTGACTTAGTAATTACTTTACTTACTTTTGTAAACCTACCCAGGTGGCACAAGAATATTATATGATATCATAGGAGAATGTCATATAACGTCAAACTCCGATAGAAAATGATATAGAAATGACCCCCTGTTTTCGTCGGATGATATCATTTTTCGAGATTATTTAACAGAATACGATATAATCCGATGAAATTTTTATTTTCTCTATGCCATAACTTGACGTCATTTTACATCATTTCTCGACATAACTTAATAGCAGCTTACGATGTCAACTGAGATCGCAGGTAGATTAATTGCTTATTTCTTGATTTTATGGGTAATTCCATGGCAGTGTAACATCAGTCACATAAATTCTCCCTTATTTCATACCAAGATAACCTCCTCCTGCCTAAAAACTGGTGGGTTAGACCAACCCACCAATTTTCAGACAGGAGGAGGTTATCTTGTATAAAATAAGGGAGAATTTATATGTGACTGATGTTACATTGCCATGGAATTATCCTTATATTAAGGAAAACATTAACTAAAAGTAAACTGATGTAGGAAGCTCTTATAGCGATTTTTAATCTATTAAAACAAACAAGAGTGGAGAAAGGGTACCTTTGTAAATTTATCACTGTTTTTAAAAGAACATTTTCCAAAGGGTTTTCCACTTCCTAAGTTCGTTTTATAGACTAAATAGTAAAATTTATTAAAATTGTTATAAAAGCTTCCAACTTCAATATACCTCTAGTACATGTTTTTCTTTTATTTAATTATCACCAATCATTATGCATATTAAGATGCAGTTCTATATGTTTGAGTAATACTGGACTATTTTAATTTTTCAATTAATAAGTAATTCTTGTCAGATCATTACCAACATTATTAAGTGTTTTCCAAGAGCAAATTAGAAGGAATATTTTACGATATATATAAAAAAGTGTATTATATGTTGAACAATATCTTAACCAATGAATTTCACATTATTATCCACAATTAGAAAAATTATATTTTAAAATTAACAATTATGAACTTAGCACAAAGATCTAAGGCAAAGATGGGAAAACACTAATTTAAATTTAAAAAAAATAAAACCAATATCCTTGGTTTATTAAGGTTCAGATTTTCAAGCATAAGATTAATAATTCATATTATAATATGTAGTTAAATAGAGTAGAACTCATTTTTAATATGTTAAATAATTATTTTATTTTGTTTCTTATGAAAATCAATTTTCTGGCAGGAATTAAATTTTCAATTTTCTGGCTTCCTGGATCACTGAAGGCTTCATCATTTTAGGGCAAGCACCGGAACACATTCAAATCTTTTAGCTACCACATCTAGAAAGAAATAGCACAGTTAGTTAAAATAAGAGTACTTAATTCATTTCACTAAATCCTTTAAAACTAAAATAGCAATTTGTTAAATTCGGAGAAAATTGTAGTTTAATTCTATGTATTGAACCTCTTTTAGCTAATTATCTGTCCTGTTAAATATTGCCACGCTGTTTTTAATGCCAAAGATTAAAAATGTCACCAAGAATTCCAAAAACCGACTGATAAAATATATGTTTATTTCATTGCCAGCAGTAAATATTATACCACATTTGAATTTTTGATTTCTAAAATATTAAATCGTTTGGCACTTACATATTATCCCGTCAACCGTTCAGCAGCCGTCTAATTCAGCGGCACATCAATAGAAAAGTCAACGGGATTTGTTAGCATCTTTGATTGAGTGGTATGGTCGACAGTATAATACATAAGAACCAATTCAGGGTTCATACAATTTTTCACAATTAAAAATCAAGGAGTTTTCAAGGAGTATTTTTAAAAATTTCAAGAAGTATTTGAACGGAAATTTTTTACATAGCTTAAAACGCATGCTTTGCCAATTGCATTCCTGAATCAGGTTTTAAAATCACTTTCACGAAAAGTCGAGATTTTTCCGCGGTAACCCATTATTTTTCTCGAAAATAATGCGGATCAAAACTATTTTTAGACAAAATAAATTTATTTAAAAAATTTCAAGATGAAAATCAAGGAGTTTTTAAGGAGTTTCCAAGGAGCGTATGAACCCTGCAATTGTTTTTAATGAGACATAACAAAATTAAACCTTTTTATATCCACATAATTTAAAAATTTCAATACGTCAAGACAAAAAGATGTATCTTACTTTGAAACAGCAAAATTATTTCCTCCTATTAATCACTAGGAGAAAACCCCCATTAACAAGGAACACTAAACTGATTTTTTGCCATATTGAAAGGGTAAAACCCCCATCTAATAATTTTTCTAGTACATCTAGCTTTGGGATAATAGTTTACAATTTATTATCCCCAGAAGTACTTGAAAATATTGAAAGAAAATTTAACTGGATTTTAAGAAAAGGATGGGTAACAATCTTGGTACAGCTTTAGAAAGAGACCTCCAGCCGCCATGTTTACAAACTAATCACTGACAACCATAGAGATCTTTAATTTAAATAAAACAACGAAAAAAATTGCACATAAATTTATTAAAAGCCATACGGCGTTTCGGGGATTCTTTGGATCCCCTTCGTCAGTGGTGACCACTGACGAAGGGGATCCAAAGAATCCCCGAAACGCCGTATGGCTTTTAATAAATTTATGTGCAATTTTTTTCGTTGTTTTATTTAAATTACAGTATTGCACAGTTTGTGGCGTTATCCTCATAGAGATCTTATTATCAATATTATTTTTATTAAAATCCTAAATTAAATAAAAAATTAATTAAATAAATCTCTATGGTTGTCAGCCATCACTCGAGCTGTGGGTAAACATGGTGACTGGAGGACCTTTCTAAGGCTGTTCCACAATCTTTAAAAGCAGACTTCATAATTGAAGGGTTCTTAATTACTTATTTTCCTGTTAAACATTCAGTCACCATTAGATTCCAGTCTCAGATATGGAAAGGCTCTTCGGATTAAACGGGATGTCTTCGGGATCTGAAGCTTCTACCACATGGTAAAAAATCCAATGCAGCCTCTGTATGAAAAAAAATTAAGAATATACATTATTCTCCACAATTCATGATTCTAAGAGTCTGATTGAAGAAATTTACCACCCACACAGACCTGCCAACTTAAAAAAAACCTGAGATAATACGTATTATCACACACTCGGTACAGAGTGCGGGAAAAATACAATTCCCACTAGCGCCATCATTGCGCATAGGTAACAAAATTAACATTTCTTACATAGAACGGAAAAAAATGTTTCTTTCAAGACCAACTTGGTGCAAAAGGAAAAAAACCTCGGAGGAAACACAAGAAAAGACAGAGTTTTAGCAAAAAAACCTGAGAGTTGTCAGGTCTGCAGCTAATCTTTAAGAATTGTTTATATTTGTTAACAATTTTGGGCAATATTTTTAGTTTTGGGAAAACTTAGTAGCTTGGCAATATTAAACGAAAATTATAGCCTAAAATGAATCCTATTCGCAGTTATGTTCTTCCTTGGGAGTTTCTTATATCCCCTCATGTAATATGTACAAAATTAAAATCTAATAGTCTTAATATTAATTTTGAATCAATTAGCTTCATAATTAAGCTGACAAACATTGGTGCAACGCACTTAAGAGATAATTTAACCCCTTCCCCCTCAAAAAAGAATAAATATGTGATTGTGTGTTGGGACTACGCTCAAGTTAATACTTTGCTCTAACCACTGGCTTGAACATCCTATGAAAGTAAAGATAGAAATTAATCAAAATCTATAACAAACAAAATTTAGAAATGAACTTGACACTTACCTTGAATTCCAAGATAATTATTAAATTTAATTAAAACGATTTTAAAGTAAGGGTTAATTTTGTAAACAATTATAATTCTCAGTTAATCACTTCACTTCAGTTGATAGGCACTTTTTGTAGTTTCTTATGGTTTCTTATTTTAATGATAGAAAATTTCAACATTCATTTCAAAACTTAAATAATATATAGGATCATGTACAACTCAAAAAATTTCAACAATCAATCAGAAAAATATTTTAATTCACAAATTATAGCAGAAATCTAGTGGATGTCATCCGCTGAATAAATCTGGCATCTGGCATCCGAACATGTTCGGCATCAAAACATATTTATTTACAATTTGATTTTGAATTTTGTCTTTAACCTAATTTTTAAACTTGTTAAACCTAAGTTTTAAATATTTTGAATAGAATTTTAATAATCTAATCGCTATTTTTCTCTTGGAGATCATCTTGATGGACTATCATCAACATTAAGATATCCAAATTTTAAGACTTATGAACAATAAATGACACAAAAAAGTATTACATATTTAGTAATTTAGGATAAGCCAGTTGCAAATATCAAGTGTGTTCTTAAATCACAATGAAAATCATACACCAAGTTTAAAAGTGTTCCAAAACAGCTCATCTAAAATTGTTGCTTTTCATATTAGTACAATGTCACCAGTATAAATCCAATCAGCAAATTGTGCTCTGGGCTTATCTAGTACCATACATTTATATGAAAGCATATGATTTATATTTCTTTTACAAATTAAATGAAATAGAAAACCTGTGCTTTAAAACTTCCTTTTATATTTATTTTAAATTAGAGTCAGACATTGACATTGGTACAAGTAAGAGAATAATGTTGGGTACTTTAGGATAAGCCGGGTATAAATATCTCTAATTGGAATATATTAGTAACGTTTTATTATTTAAACTTTAAAAATATAGCAAAAATTAAATGAAACTTCTATTTGAGGTATTTTAACACCATAATAAATTGGTGTTTCATTACTGTTATGTATATATTGGACAAAACTTGATGCTTGCAACAGGCTAATCATAAAGTTTTTTATGCTATTTTATGACGTTGCTTTTCAAACTGAGGAACACAACACTGTCAAAAATAATCTGAATTTCAACAAAATACAATTTCAATTCTGAAATCAAATTAAAGTACCTATCATCAGCTTACTGGAGAAATGAAACCTAATCACTTTTAATGAATCCTTTAAAAGCAGTGGAATAGAACCAACGAACGAGGAATACCAAATTGCATTGATTTAATTTTGTAACAGTCATCATATTCAAATTCTAGCTGACGTATAAAAATCATTGACAAAAATTAACTGATATCAAGTTTCCGGACCTGGAAAAAGTGCCTGAACCTATGAACCCGGTTCGGGGAAAGCCCCTGCCAGCTCCATAGGAGCAATACATAAGGTTTGGGGAAATTCTATTTGGTTCGGGGGAAAGTTACAACTTTTTCCAGGTCCGCAACTTTCAGAAGAAAGTTTAAGAGGACATCAATTGATGTCCTCTTTACGAAATTCTTATTAAGACATAATCTGATACATTTTAGATATACTTCTTCGATTCTAAATTTTCCTTTCTATGAAATTCTTATTACGACGTAATCTGATATATTTTCGATATACTTCTTCGATGCTAGAATTTCCTTTCTACGAAATTCTTATTACGACGTAATCTGATATATTTTCGATATACTTCTTCGATGCTAAAATTTCCTTTCTACGAAACTCTTATTACGACGTAATCTGATATATTTTCGATATTCTTCTTCGATGCTAAAATTTCCTTTCTACGAAACTCTTATTACGACGTAATCTGATATATTTTTGATATACTTTTTCGATGCTAAATTTTAATTTCTACGAAACTCTTATTACGACGTAATCTGATATATTTTCGATATACTTCTTCCGACGCTAAATTTTCAATTATTGCAAAAATAAGTAAAAATCTTCAAATCCATAATTTACTCAATTATTTCTTGCTAATAATGTCTTAAAACATGTTATTAACTTTCTTTGTCAATAAAAATAAAATACATGATATCATTTTACGTCATTTTAAGTCGTGATTATGATATCCGATGTTCCACGAGATTCAGAACATCGGTTGATGTCGAAAGGATATATATTGATATAGCTGTGCTACCTGGGTACTGTTACGAACTTTTGTTTAAGTATTCTGTTACATGTACGATTTTCTATGGGGGCATACTTTTCACGAGGATTCCTTCCTTTCATTCGGAAAACATTCTCTCATTTGTAATATTAAGCTAAATTTTGGTAACAATATCGATTTCCCAGTTTTTTTATAAAACATATAGTAAATGATAAATTGGTTTATTTTGGTTACATAATTTATACGTATGATGCTAATTTTAACGAATATTAAATCCAGCAAATGAAAATCCATATTGCTGAAATATATATGGAAAACAATTATGCATCATATAATAGGTGTCGGAAAATTTTTATCAGTAATATTTTATATTCATAGCATTTCTTTAGGTTTCATTGGTAACATTTCAAACATTAATAATTAATTAAAATTTCCCATTACTGATATCATAATTTTGATTCACTATCAACACTCATTAAGGACAGTAAAAATGTCATTATTTTGAATACATAATAGTAAATAAATAAAAATAGAGTAACAGAATTAATTACAACCACATTATCTAACAAATATTCTCTTTGTGATTATATATTTATTTTTTAAATATGAGATAAGATTAAATTTATGACAAGATCAGTATAGAAAATTAACCTTAGAAAGAAAACTAACCTTCTATATCTTCTAACCTTCTATACATTTAAATAAAACTAAGTGTTAAACAATAGCAATTCAGAATGGGAAATGTTATAGAATGAATAATTAGTAATTATGCAAGTAAAAAAGTAAACTCTTAATTCCACTAATTTTATTCCCTTTTAAAATGCATAACTAAGTGGTCCATTGTACCCCTGATAGAGATTTAGTAAAAATAATTTTTAAAATATATAAAATGTAAATGTGTCTTCTTAACTTAAATGGAATATAATAGTTTAATGTCTTATCTTAAAATTGGGATTAATAAAAATAATTAAACAGGGTTAGTCGGGTACACAGCTCTCATGGTCTTGGCTTGTATTTCTAAGCACATATTGTGTCCTTATGTGGAAAACATTTACTTAGATGTCTGCTCATTATTTTTCCTTTTCATTTGAGAATTTTCCTTGAACTTATAGATTTTACTGCAAAAGGGTTTGGGGTAACACAATTTTGCTATGTGTTGCCAAACCTTAACTGAAAGCATGTACTACATAAATATCCTTATTTTATTTGGTCTGATATTTTTTGGCAGAAGAAGAAATAGACGACGAATCTTTTGATGTGTTAAGCACAGATGTCATTCAACAAATATTCACCAAAGGAGGACCCTACAGTAAATTTGTAAAGAAATACACTGATTGGAAGCAATCTGAAACCAATAAACTAGTAATAGTAGAGGTAATTTAACCTTAATTTGTAACGTGTGCAAAATGAAGTATGCATCGAGTTTCCTGTTCAAAAGCTTTTGTTCATGGAGGAATATTGGGAATGGAATTAACACATAATGTTTGGTAAATTTAATTTTTAGAATCTTGCATTAAACAGAAGATGGTATAAATTTAGGTTTTTTTATAGTATTCTATATTAAATTGAGTTTGCTTTCAGTTTTTTTCGTGCCACTAATTACATTTTTCTCAATAATTTCATTGTTTGCAGAATGCCGTTGAAGAAACCCTGACTGGTGACGGAATTTATAACGTAGGACCAGATGGTTTTCTCACGAAAGAACTGTCTCATATAGAGGACCTCACCTCTGAATTTGCCACAGACAGCAATATCACAGAACTGGTGTGTCCCCCTTTGCAGTGTTCCACTCCAAAGCCAAGTGCCCATACATGCAAGAAGCGGAAGATAAGTGAAGATTTTCCATGCCAAACTGAGGTTTTATTATTGTAACTTCTTTCATATATAATTATTTATGCTAGTTTTCAATTTTATCGTGCTGATTACAGGGTTCATAGCTGTCCTATATTTTTGACCCGTCCTATATTTTGCACCAAAACTAATCAAAACCGGTTTTTTTTAGAGTAAAATTTCCAAAAATTTTTGGGGGGAGGGACCACAGACCCCCCTTTGGTATTTGGTACTTTTTGCTCACAACTTTTCTTAAGTCAGATTTTAAAATACAACTTTTACTTTACAGAATTGCATCTGGGATTCTCTCCCATCATCGCATCTCTCTCAATTTGCGATGATATTTTTAAAGCTTGTTAACGCGGGGGAGATTCCGCATGCTTTCCAATTGTAGCAAAGTCAACATTCTGCTAAAAATATTGATGGAAATTTAAAAATATTTTTGAAACAGTCATAATCATAATTGGGGCTGTGATTTTTATGTAATTAAAAACTCAAAACTTATACTAATGAACTCATTATACATTTATTTTAGGTAAATATGTGATTAGAAGTGCAAAATTTGGGCCTAAGAATAGGGAAAATAGAAAGATTTTATGGAATTTCAAATAATTTTTACTGAATTCTGAAAACATTAAAAACTGGGCTTTTAAGTTCTTATAGGAATAAGTCAGTAATTTTTGGGATTTTAATTATGGGATTAAATTAAAGTAAGCGTATAAGTTTGTAAAAGTTTACTTATTAATTTAAACAAGAAAATTTCAAAAATTTCTTCAATCATGTGAAAAATTTTTAAATGTGTTTGTTAAGATAATATTTTTTTTTGTAATATTAAGCATAAAGTTTATGCAAAAACAAATTAGAATAGGTTTGTCTGTCAATCAACAATAGTGATATTAAGCATCAATTTTTAAATAGCATAGATAATTAAAGGATTCAATTGTGTTTTTTTCATTCGAAAGTGTTATAAAATGCTATAGATTTTACATCTTAGCTTTATTTTATTTTTAAAGGTTTGAATTTCTAAAATAAATACATTTTTAAGCTTTTCACTTTGCATTGCCCATTCATCTATTTTTAGAAATGAGAAAAATCTGACTTTTTTGAACTTTTTTCTTAAGTATTTCCTATAACTTTGAAGCAATTGTCCTATAAAATGTCCTATATTTTTTCCTATGAACCCTGGCTGCTCATTAGTTTGATTGCATTAGTAGTTAACAAAACTAACCAGAATTATCTTTTTTGAATCAGGGATTTATTCATACAGCTTTGAGAGACAATTATAATGGAACCCTGGCTATAGCTGAATACAAACTTTCTGCTTTTTTGTCTCCGCAAAGCCAACAGCATGTTGCAGAGTGCGTTCTCTTACAAGAAATTAAAGGAGATATTGAAAAAAAGTAGGTGTTGCAACAATTACCTTCTGCTGTAATTACTTTTTCTTCTTATTTATCAATTTGTGTATTTATTTTCAGAATAACTGCTGCCAGGTTTACCCAACTATCAAGAGAGATAGTGGAGTACTTTCCTTCAGAGTGTGCAGTAAGTTACAAACTGATTTTTTATTGATTTCCTCTTATAGACATTTTTATGGTAGGAAGTTTTAGCCTCGGGGGTATTGAAAAATCTACTTTAATGTTTCACTAGGGGAAAAAGTGAATTTTTCCTTCTGAGATTTTAAAGTTTATGGTATACTACTTGGATCTAATTTTTCAATTCTTGGCATTAAAAAAAATATTTAACTGAGGTCTTTAAATGAAGAACAATAAAAATTCTACAATATCGTAAATGTTTTTTACAAAAAAGTATTTTAACATCTTGGCTTAATTAACTACAGCATGGCTAAGGGGAAATCCTAGTAAAACAAGTTAAAAGGTCTTGCTTAATTGAACATCCCTGTTGGAAACTAAGTTCTTGTTTTCACTCTGGTGAGAGAAGGATATAGAAGAATTTCATTGGCTTTTCATCGTTCTCCATTTAGCTGCATGGCAACATAGTCAAACAGTAGACTGGAAGTATTTTGTTTGTAAACATTATAATCTTTGAGCTCCTCCGGAGGGTCTTAAGGTTGAGTTTCCAAAAAATGTATGAAAGATAACCCTAAGTTTTAATTTTGTTGTCAAGTATATAAGAGTATGAAAGTATATAAGTTGTTAAATTTAAATGGACCAACCTAGATGGACTTTTAGCCTGTAGTTGGTCAATATATGTATTTGTATTAATTATTGGAAAATTTAAAAGTTTTTTTATGGCCTAGTTTAAAAAGTTTTACATTTAAACCTAGTTGGGTAGAGGATGCCTTCTCTCCAGGGGCATCGGGATTCTGGGTTCGATTCCCGACATCACTGAAGACCCACAGAGTACATGTAGCATATATGCCCGTTAAATCCGTGGAATTGAAAGTCCTGTGGTCAGTCGTAAGAAAGTTACCATGGGTGTAGATCCTTTGAGAAAGTCCCCTTCCCTCTGCGGATGTACCAAAAATTGAGAAGGGGCTGGTGGTTGGTGCTGCCATGATGCAGGCGTTAACCACTGATTAGGGTAACGATAGCCGCCCATTGGGTGCTCATTTCAATAATGGCTATCATCTCTGGCCTTGTTGTGGCAAAGGATAGTATCCGATGCCCGCCATTTGAAAAAAAGTTTTTGTTTACTATTTACAGTATTGTGTCCAATAATTTTGCTTTCATTGAAGTTGATGTGAAAATAATATTGTTCTCTTTGCAGACAACGTACTACATACCATACCATAAAGATGTCAATAATAGAAAATTCTGTGCATCTGGTAAATTAGTAGACCTTTACTATAACATCCGTAAAAGAGCTTCAAAAGCTGGACTCCTTGTAAAGGCAGCAAAATCTTCTCACACAGAAATTATTCAAGGTATTATTTTTTTCTTCTATGTGCATTTTAGTTAACATTGAATTTGTAGTGATATTGATTTAAAACTTACAGAGAAAATCCATAGTCAAGACACTTTGAATAAAGTGAACTCTTTGAAGATTTCTTGTGCTCCATGGCAAATGTACGTGGAAAAGTGGGTTGACACCCATGAGTTTCGCCTTGAGCAGCTGCGGAACTTCAATCCCTTGGCCAGAAAGGAAGAGAATACTCTTCACGATGAGAAAGTGTCAACCTTCTTAAAAGAGTTTAAAGGACTTAAAGAACCTCTTGGATATACTTTGGTAAGTTACCTTTTTCTGCACCTTAACAACAATTGTTATATCCTGCCTTTCTTGGAATATTGTCTTAACAAAAAGTATTGTTCAAACAGTTGGAGACAGACTACAAGCTTTTATATCCGGGCACGGAAGAAAACCTCCTATCTTATTGGCCAACCTTTAAGAAGAAATTAATAGGGGCATTAAACACTACCTCAAAAAAGGGGGCATCCTCCCCCAAATTTTCTGAAGGTTAGTAGATTATTTTATAACAGGTGTATAAGAAAATTCTCAAGTTTAATTTTCAAAAATTTCCTTATAGTTTTCATGCAAATTTCTTTTTTGATTTTTCTGTGTATAATAATCCTTTTTTTAATTTGTGCATTTTATACTTTTTGGTGTGAAATATTTTCAATTTTTTTAACTGTTTTAAAAAAAAGCATAAATTTTCAATTTCAAAAGTAAGACGGAAAAAAATTTGCCCTTCTCATTTTGATAAAAGTACTTATGTTCTTCGTTTTCAAAAGAAATTAATGCAATCATTTGCTTTTGTGGTTTTGCAGATGACAGTGATGCAAAGGTGTTGATGCACTTTTCATTACTCATCAAGCCAAAATTAATTGTTGGCAACCTGTCTACAAAGTGGAAACCCA
This sequence comes from Tetragnatha versicolor, assembly GCA_024610705.1. NCBI lineage: Eukaryota > Metazoa > Arthropoda > Arachnida > Araneae > Tetragnathidae > Tetragnatha > Tetragnatha versicolor. The sequence goes on from JANDEH010000127.1 coordinate 13,829, forward strand.
CAAGGGAGGTTATACAAGAGGGGTTTATGCTACACATTCATGTGAGTTGGTAATCATATGCTTTTATTTTTTCTACCATTCTTTTAATTGTACAAAAATTTTATAGCTTTATATAATTCAAAAATCTACCTTATAAATTATAAGATTTGTGCTTTTTTTAAGTTTAATATGATATTTACTAATATTTTCCCATTCCTTTATTGTTTTCTCCTAATTTATCTAAAGAATGTGTGCACATAACATGGGTAAAAATATCTGTATAGCAGTGACAATATTAACTTGGCTTTAAATTTATTTAAAGGGCATTTCACAGGGTTTGTTCCATTTTGTGGTGTTCGTAACACGCAATATTTCTCTCCCAAAAACTTTTAAAATTGTTATTTTTTAAAATTTTTTCAATGCTGATGTTATGTAACCTTCTTATGTTAACAATAGCATGAGAATTGAATTTAATTGTAATTCAATTAATTGCAAAATATTTCATGGTATAGCCTCTACAAAATGTCACAAATACTGTGAAATGCCGCCTATGCCATGTTTCAGGTGTTTGAATGCTTAAAATTCTTTAGGCATTGTTTGCAATCTCATACCTGTTAACAACTTTTAAAATTTTTGCCCCAATAGGGTTTGCTTGACCTGGACTCTGGCCTTCAACGTTACAGGGAGCGAATTCAAGGACGCAGAGAAACTGCACAACCTGTTGCTGTTGTAGTTGGAGACTCCATTGATAGTATCACAGACTCTTATGTGGTACTGGACAGCCTGCGCTTCCATCTTGACTCTCCGGTAAAGGCTGTTGACGTGGCGTTTAAAGCCTTTCACGCCATCCACGCTGAATACCCCAAGCATGCGGAGCCGTTGTGGCTGATTTTACAGCGGGCCATATATAATGTGCATACTCCATGGGACAATCCAAAAGCCATCAACTCGGTAGAAGCTGTTGTCAAAAAGCTGTCCTGTATTAACTAATTTAATTTATCATTATAATTCATTTTTATCATTAAAATGCCTAATTGCACAGATTGTGTTAATTCTTTTCCTTCAATACGAGCCTTAAAATTACATTATCAAATAAGTCATGATAAGCAGGATTCTTCATCTTTCATGTGTGGTGAAGAAAACTGTGTTTTCAAAAAAGCCTTCAATTCCTGGTCCAGATTGCAAAGGCATTATAGATGTCATCATAACTTCACTAATTATGCCAGCTACCCCACACCCAACCCCAACAATAGTATTGAAACCCCCGAACTTCCAGAGGAGACATCAGAACAGGACATAGGTGTAGATCAGGATGAAGTTTTTTCAGAGCCTCCTACAGACAGCCCTTTGCAGCTTTTAGAATTCGAAAAAGTTTTAGCCACTCAAGCTACCCGTTTTATTGCCCGGTTGTATGCTCAACCATCTTTCCCCCGGAACCTGGTTCAGACAGTAGTGGATGGCCTGTCTGATTTCATTCAGGAGTCTGTAGGGGAAATGAAAAGCAGGTTAGAGGCAATCAGCTGCAAACCCAGACCGCAAAAGGAACCAGAGGAAAAAAAGATTCCCCTTCAGGATGTTTCACTCCTACTTGACAGTTTTTCCGATACTTGGAATCAGTTTTCAACAGAATATCGAAGGCTGAAATGTTTTGAAAAATCTGGTTCTCTAGTGCCTGCTAAAGACTGTCAAGTAGGCGTAAGATACGATCACAAACTGGTGGGCAACAGAATCCTGAAAGTTCCCGTTCCATGTTTGGCAACGTTGATTTCCTTGGAGTCGTCATTAAAAAATTTTTTTAGCCTTCCTGGAAACCTGTCTGCAGTTCTGCATCATGTTGAAAGCCTCCAGCAGAACAAGACTGTCATCTGCAACTTCATGCAAGGCAGTTTGTGGGCAAAAAAATCTGCTCCGTATGAGGCCGAAGGAAAGGCAGTTTTGCCCCTTTTTATTGGCATCGATGACCTCCAAATCAACAATGCTCTGGGTTCGCATGCTGGATGCAGTGAAATAGGGGCAGTGTATGCCACCCTACCCTGTTTGCCTCCAGAATTCTCATCTCAACTCCAAAACATTTTTCTTATGTACCTGTATCACTCCCAGGACCGGAAAGCTTACATGGGAAATCGAGAGGTTTTCTCTCATGTGATAAAGGAATTAAATTCCCTTGCCCGAGAAGGAATTGTGGTAAAGAGTCCTGAAGGTGAAGAAAAAATAATTTACTTTGTTCTTGGCCTGATTTTGGGGGACAATAAGGGTTTGAATGAAGTCCTTGGATTTTCAGGCAGCTTTTCAGCCAATTTTTATTGTCGCTTTTGTAAAAGACACAGAACTGACTGTGCCAAAGATGTGAAAGAACAACCTGAATTCATTAGGACTGTTAATGAATATGAGCAGGATGTTGTTTTGGGTCTACAGTCATCTGGGATTAAAGAAAAGGCTGTGTGGGTGGAAGTCGACCAATTTCATCCGGTCGAAAACTTCGCTTCCTGCACTCTTCATGATTTTGACGAAGGTGTTAGCCGATACGGAATGACCGAAATATGTCGGTATTTCATTCTGGTGGTGAAGGTTTTTGATCTGGAATTTTTAAATTTCAGGTTACAATCCTTTAACTATCAAATAAATGGTTTTTCCAACAAGATCCCAGAAATAACTGGAGAACACCTTAAAAATAATAACCTAAGAATGTCTGGGAGTGAGATGAGAAATTTTGTTTTATGTTTTAATTTGCTAGTTGGGGATTATGTGCCCTTAGACAACGAGGTATGGAAATATTACCTAATCCTTCGGCGTCTTGTGGAGTACATAGCCTGCAAAACAGTTCCTAGGAATAGCCTTAATTTTCTTGGTGACCTTGTGAGAGACCACAACAGTGCATTCCAAAAACTATTTGGAGCACTGAAGCCCAAAATGCACTTGTTGGTTCATTACCCAAGGATCATACTACAATCGGGACCAATGCCCTATTTAAGTATGGTCAGAAACGAAGGTAAGCACAAGGAGATAAAGGAAAGTGCTACAGCTACAAATTCCAGGAAAAATGTAACTCGCACTTTAGCTTTGAAGCAGCAGCTCAAAATGAGCTATATTTTTTTGTCTGGAAAAGGACTCCACAGTGAACTGCTCACAGGCAGAACTGAAATAGTGGAAACTATTGAGCAAGTAGAATGGTTTGAAAAGATTTCTGGGACGTTGCCGGAAATTTTCAAGCACGAACCATGTTTACTTGTTAAATGGGCAACACTAAAGGGTGTAACATATAGACAAGCTATGTGCGTTATTGTCGATATATGTGACAATGGCTTTTTGCCTTGCTTTGGTTGCATAAGGGAAATCCTCGTAAGTGCCTCTGGAAAGCCTTGCCTAGTTTGTCAGAAACTGTACTGCCTAGGATATGACTCTACAATGGGTGCCTATGAGGTTCAATATTCAGATGATTGGATTTGCACGGATATTGATAAATTATTGACTCCATTCCCAGCTATATATGCAACCCTGAGCAATGGGAAAATGTTTGCCTCTCTAAGATGCAAAATCTAGTTCCAATATTTTGACTTGTCATCAGTTAAGTTCAAATTTGCATCATTTAAATCATTTAAATTACCATTTTTAAAGTAGTTTTCTTAAATTATTATAAGTGTATAAAATGTTACTGAATGAGCAAATTTTGAATTACTTTTTCTCCACTTAAACTGAAGTCCTTAATATCCTTATCTATGAAGATAAAGATGGATATTGCTTAATTTTTTTGCTCCGTGTCAAGGGGAGCCTGGGGGTTCTTTCCCAAGAAAAAAATTTTGAATTCTGATCAATAAAACCCACTTTTTTACTCATTTTTCATCTTCTCACACATTTCTATATCATTGAATTTATCAATTCCATCGATCTTCCTTCCTATTTCTCTGTATTTTTGAAAGGGCAAAAGGCTCTGGTGCCCTAAGAGAAGTAAACGTCTCTGAAGAATATTACTTTACATCGTTGAAACTACCAGAACTGAGAAAATAATTTAACTCAGCTTAACGATAGCAGCTACATGCAAAATGATATTCTTATTTTAAGGTTAGTCCACTTTTTCAGCTTAAAGGGGTTAAATGTTATCTTGATATGGACAAATATGTAACAATTTAATACTTGGTTATTCCTTTATCTGCTACATTTATTTTTGCCTTAGGCTGCCAACTATCACTGATAAGAATGTTTCTGCTATGCATAGTTGTATTACTAAAATGATCCATTGTTTTTGTACTATATGAAATCATTATCCTCATTGTAAACAATGAGCTCTGGGAATTAATGTAAGGCAAACCAAGAAAGGTATGGAATATATCTCAGCTTATTTTTTTAGAATTTACTGACATTTCTGTGTTATATTGTATTGTTACACATAACTTGCATAATACTGATTTTTAAACTGTGGAAAATTTGTTAGCTTGTTATTGTTTCACCCCTCTTCCCAAGACATACATCTTATAGGTTCATGTTATTACACTGTATTATATCATTTCTCTCCAAGTTGTGATTAATATTTATGAGTATGCACTCATTTATTCCTAAGATTTTTAAATGATGTCCTGAAATTTTGAAATCTTTTGTAATTTGTACATAGTTCTAAAATCGTGTTTTTGTTGGCCAGCTGGAATCGATAAAATTCCATCGGCCACCTGCATCACTTTCCCACCAAAATATTGAAAGGAGGTATGGGATAAAAGGCACACAGGAAAGGGAGACGGACATTATGTTAAATTAAAATTATGAGACAAGCTGACCGTCAGAATAAGAAGGGGTCTGGGAACGACAAAAGAGGTTTAGAACGTGGGTGCCAAGTCGGCGGCCCAACAACAATCGAGGGAAAATTATTACATTCACACCTGGGATTCAAGGGGGGATAAAACCCCAAGATTCCCAAAGAGGGTCCAGGTGTTGAAGTCAAACACTATTGGTAGAAAGGGGTAGAATGAGAGCGCCCAGAGATTGGTTCAGGGGCTCCAGGCCAAACCCAGGGCATAAGAACCCCACACGAATGGTTGAAGGTCGACCCGCCCAAAGATAAAATTCCACATAAAAGGAAGAATCAAAAATTCAGAAAAAGTTAGTTAATATCCGAGTTATTCTGTGAAAAGTTCTAGAAAGAGGTCCGGTGGCCAGGGGCCGCTGCCCCTGGGCCTGCCCGTTCACCGCGCTGTGTTTAAAATGTTCGCCGTAGCCGGCGCATGAAACTTGAAGAACGCTTATCGCTTCTGTGGGTGCCATCGTAGCGTATTTAAGTGATGTGATTTTCAAACCAAAATTAAAGAATATGAACTCGTAAATGTGAATGTGAAGTGCCAAATTGGATATACTGCATTGATACCTCTACGCATGAGCTGAAGGCTCGCAACAAGGTAAATGTCCTTCCCTCCTTCTCCAGTCCTCAGTCTCAGCCTCATTTCAAATTTAATAACTTATTAAATCAATAAATGATAGGAATATGTTTTATTATAAAATTTAAGAAATGAAATTGTGCATGAATCAAATTGATAGTTGATATCGATTTATATTTAATGTCTTGAATATTGGGATTTTAAAGAATTGATGCATGCAGTCTTAAATTATTATCATGATTATTTTATTATTTTGTGGTCTGCATGTTGTGACTTATTCGAGAATCTCGCATACATCGCAATCATCGCATCAAGAATAAATTTTATTTATACTCATGAATTAAGTCATTCAATCCAATTATGTTTTAATAATTAATAATTAATGTTGTAAATAAATGTACATATGCAAAATACTTATTGATGTCCTTCTTCCATAATTGCCTCTCATTATTGTCTTTGGGTAACTACCATTATCGATCATAGGCCAACTTAGATAAGTTAATTAGAATAAAAAGTTAAACGTAAGATTCATTAAATAAGTTTTTATATATATTCCAAAGAGCCGGTTTCCAGCCAATGAACAAGTGGCGCCGTGTCCACTCACGAACGTAACTGGAATTTTACTAATTTTTTCTTTGAAGATTAGGGATTTCAGTTTACAAAATATAAGACAATTTAGGAGAGTGTGTTATGGAAAATGACAGTAGACTTTGAATGATTTTAAGATATTTTTATGGTTTTAAGCAAACTTTCTTAAACTAAATTTTAAAGAGTATCAAACTGTCAGTATCATTTTCATGCCATTATTTATTTAAATGCTTGTTTATATTATATGTGTTACCATAAAAATCTGTAAGGAGTAGATTATAATTTGTTATAGTTAATGTGGAATAATTTTATTATGGGAAAGTGAATAATTTCGATTGATAATTGATAGGTGTCTGATAATTTTATAGGTGAATAATTTTGATTAACTGATTTGTTAGGCGGTTTTAATGGTGGTTTGTTGGTGGTGTTAGAGTTTCGCGAGTTTGATGATTTTTTTGACCACATTAGTTGAATACACAAAAGATATACACTACACACACAAGGGTAATTGTTTAATGAATAGAATAATGGCACTGTTAAGAAATATGGAAAGTAAATCCAATTTCAGGCCAATTCTTTTTCAAAACATACTCTTAGTTGAGGAACATAAATCCTCTAACAACCAATTTCGCGCGACTAATGAGGGGGCGATTAAAACTTTGAAAGGAATAGGTACCTTTTTTCAAATGTATCGGTGTGGCGAAATATTCTTACACAAACACGGAAAACACGACCAAATGAATAAAACATAATGTGGATAGAGAAGAAAAAAGATGGAATTAGGCGGACTCTGACACTGCTCTGCAAAATACCCAAAACCAACTAACTTTTCAAAATCAGATTAAGGAAGATAAAATAAAAACAAAATATCAGGCAAATTACCACATTAGCAAAGTAGTTCAAAACTTAGAAACAACAATAATAAAACCTTTTTGCTTAGTATCAAGTTTACCGAGAATTTAATATGATAAATATAGATAAAAATATATATAAACATAAATTTTGGTCAAATTATAAAGTTTAAATGATAATTATAAATTGTGTAAAATAATATAAACATAAATTGTGTAAAATAATATAAACTTTGTAAAATAAAACGAAGGTAAAAAAAAAAGAATTTTTTTTTGAGACTATCTCTAGCCAAATAACTTGTCTTAAGATACTTGGGGAGGATTTTAAATTGTCTTTCGCGGAGACAATTTAAAGTGGGAAAACAAGCGCTGGCGTTTATTTTTCTTATAACCCAACCCAAGGTATTAATAAAAGTAATATGAATGACAATGTAAAATGTACTGTGTAAAAAAATAAATCATTAAATGTGTAAAAATATGTAACATAAGTAATACAGTAAATAATGCAATGTGAAAAAAACAATGTAAAAATTAAGGAAAAAATGTGTTATGTTAGAATTGGAAAAAAAGAACTACTTACATATAATCAGATGAGTGATGATAAAATATAACTGAATAATCCAGAATTTGAGGTCGAATTGAACTGCCAAATACAATGATAAACTTCTCAAAGCTTGAAACTTAGTAGTAATGTATAAATATATAATCTCTAAAAAAATGAAAACAGATATCAGACGAAGATAGGTTAAAACAAATCAAAACGAGTTACACAGGATGGAATTAAAAGGATAATTCACGCGAGAAAACGAAGTTCCCAATTCAAAATTTTGCATGCAATGTATGGATAAAATAGACAAGCAGATAAAATTGTAAAAAAGGATATGTTTGAAATGCTTAAAATATAGAACTAATTAAAAGTTAAAAGAACCCTAAGATATCCAAAACGGTAATGCTGGAAAGAGGAAAATAATATGGAATAATAAACGAAAATTGGAACGATAGGGTAAACTCACTGTAGACAGTCCGTTCCGTCTGAAGTCTCAATCCTAAATGCTCAGTAGAAGAAAAAAAAAATGAAAATCGAGATAAAAAATGTCCCACAGTGAAACAGGGTAGAATTGTCCAAAATATAATAAAACGACCCCTTTTGATAGGACCGCACGCAAAGCCCGTAAGAGTTGAGGATAAGGAAAATGAGAAAACCCCTGAAGGAGATATTGTCGAATAGGTATCCAAATGCGCCCATACACAAAAGGAATACTGTAGGCGCGAATAAATTGATCGTAAAACGAGGGGGTCAGTATACGCGACACACAGAATCGAGAAGTAGGCAGTACCACGCCAATGAGGGTGGTCTGACCAAAACAATACTCGGAGCGTCATCCGGGACATATACAGTCCTCGGAAACAAAATGATGCATGGAGAAGAGGGATTGACACCCAAATACTTAGAAAGGTACAGGTAACCCATCCCACTCCACACTTGTTAGTCGCGAAAATGAAAATGAGAGTCCCTATTAGTTTGTTTACGATAGATTGAGATAAATTCAGAATGTAAGATTGCATAAAAAAGAGATGATAGTAATGAAAAGGGATCGTTGAGCTCGAAATAAACGGACAAAATGTGAATTGAGATAAGGGGCGGGGAAAAAATTGAAAGTATAAGAATAGAAAGCTTACTGATATTTTAAGAGGTGGAAATCGTAAATTAAGCAGGTATTAGATTTTTACTGGAATTACCGTGAGGATCCAGCATGAGCATACCGTATTGTATATAAAATGGATTGAATTTTAAAAGAAAAATTTGTATTGTTATGTTAGTTGATAGAATTAAGTATAAGGAAATATCGTTGCGTAAAAATGAATAATAACTGATGTAATGGCATGAGTAATACACTGATATTGATAACCACATGATACAAGTTAGATACTGACATACTTTAGAGTTAGTATTAGAGATATAATTAGCAATTTAGATGTAGTTAAATGAGGCTTAACTTAAATTAACTTTCTATAATTTTTTTTTGACTGAGTGATGGTTTGAATGGAGGGATTGCATTTGCTTTGTATTTCTTAAAACGACAGTAGCATCTGATACGCCACGAGCGTTATTTGCAAGATCAGTGTGACAGACTTTTTAGCTCCTGCTATTTTTGTGCGTTTTAACTAGTTGAGTTCCCTCACTATATTCCACCTGCCATTACACATAGTGTGCCACTAACATTACATGCTAAGGTTCGGGATTGGCATTCGTCTGAACTTGAAGGAGGAACCCCTCCTTCCAACTATGTACCGAGGGGGATGCTGTCCCCTGCCATCATTCCTTAGTTCCTTCGTTACAATTGCGGTGGGGCACACCCACCAGCTCGGAGGGGTCGGAGCATGGAGGTTATTTCCCTCCTCCTCATCCACTTTACGCCAGAGGCACCTTACCTCTGGCAGGAATCTACTTTGTTCGACAAAGGGACAATGACGCGAGCCGACCCAGGCCGCTGGACACCGTTCCCTACTCAATGAGACAACCCCTCCCGAATACTCCCGAACTCACGATTCTTCTGCGAACATTTCCCTAGGGCACACTTTTGGACTATAGTATAGCAGGTAGCAGGGCAACTGAACATACAAACAATTGACTCATCAATTATCCTTCTTATTATTAATTATGTGACTTATTGATAATTTGATTTTCAGGATGTCTTCATTTATGTATTTCTTATTTTTACGTGTATAACCATATCTCATGTTACAGGAAGTGATTCACTTTTTGTATTTTTCGTATTCAATCTTCAAACGAAATTTTTAGGGGATTAGTTTTATTTAACTTAGTCTTGAGATGAAAGTGCATCGCTGGGGACGCTTAGGGATGGACAGTCATCGCAGGATATCTTTTAATCCCTAATATTTTCTTATACTTCTATTTACTAATAAAATAGTTTTAATGTATCAAAGTGTTTTTTTTCGTTGAATGTATTTTTGCATATTACTTATTTATTCTATCATTTCCGGACTGAGTTAGGAATGGAGAAGTTGGGACTTAGATAAATTAAATTAAAGTCTAAAAAAAAGTTTCTGCCTTTGCCAGAACCTTTTTTTTTGGCGGGAGTAGGGTGAATTTTGTTGGCCAGCTGGAATCGATAAAATTCCATCGGCCACCTGCATCACTTTCCCACCAAAATATTGAAAGGAGGTATGGGATAAAAGGCACACAGGAAAGGGAGACGGACATTATGTTAAATTAAAATTATGAGACAAGCTGACCGTCAGAATAAGAAGGGGTCTGGGAACGACAAAAGAGGTTTAGAACGTGGGTGCCAAGTCGGCGGCCCAACAACAATCGAGGGAAAATTATTACATTCACACCTGGGATTCAAGGGGGGATAAAACCCCAAGATTCCCAAAGAGGGTCCAGGTGTTGAAGTCAAACACTATTGGTAGAAAGGGGTAGAATGAGAGCGCCCAGAGATTGGTTCAGGGGCTCCAGGCCAAACCCAGGGCATAAGAACCCCACACGAATGGTTGAAGGTCGACCCGCCCAAAGATAAAATTCCACATAAAAGGAAGAATCAAAAATTCAGAAAAAGTTAGTTAATATCCGAGTTATTCTGTGAAAAGTTCTAGAAAGAGGTCCGGTGGCCAGGGGCCGCTGCCCCTGGGCCTGCCCGTTCACCGCGCTGTGTTTAAAATGTTCGCCGTAGCCGGCGCATGAAACTTGAAGAACGCTTATCGCTTCTGTGGGTGCCATCGTAGCGTATTTAAGTGATGTGATTTTCAAACCAAAATTAAAGAATATGAACTCGTAAATGTGAATGTGAAGTGCCAAATTGGATATACTGCATTGATACCTCTACGCATGAGCTGAAGGCTCGCAACAAGGTAAATGTCCTTCCCTCCTTCTCCAGTCCTCAGTCTCAGCCTCATTTCAAATTTAATAACTTATTAAATCAATAAATGATAGGAATATGTTTTATTATAAAATTTAAGAAATGAAATTGTGCATGAATCAAATTGATAGTTGATATCGATTTATATTTAATGTCTTGAATATTGGGATTTTAAAGAATTGATGCATGCAGTCTTAAATTATTATCATGATTATTTTATTATTTTGTGGTCTGCATGTTGTGACTTATTCGAGAATCTCGCATACATCGCAATCATCGCATCAAGAATAAATTTTATTTATACTCATGAATTAAGTCATTCAATCCAATTATGTTTTAATAATTAATAATTAATGTTGTAAATAAATGTACATATGCAAAATACTTATTGATGTCCTTCTTCCATAATTGCCTCTCATTATTGTCTTTGGGTAACTACCATTATCGATCATAGGCCAACTTAGATAAGTTAATTAGAATAAAAAGTTAAACGTAAGATTCATTAAATAAGTTTTTATATATATTCCAAAGAGCCGGTTTCCAGCCAATGAACATTTTGTAAGATGTATAATATTTGTGAATTAGTAAGAATTAAATATTGTAGGGTTATTGAAATAAGTAACACATTAAAAATTGCAGGGTGGCCACCAATAGGGAAAATATGGAATTATCAGGGAATTTGAAACTTCTGGAAAAGTCAGGGAAAATTTAAGTATTTTCCAGCCATCTTACAAAATTAATTACCAATCTGTTGGTAGATTGGCGTAGAATTTTTTTATTTCTAAAGGGCGATGAATAAATAAATCTGAATTCCAATCATATTCACTTTTGTTTTCAAAAGCGAAGGTTTGTCGCTGGCTCGGCGGATACAAGCGATACCTTGTGAAAAATTGTCTCATCTCTCCAAAACGAATCTCTGAATTTTAAGGACAGAACTATTATTATTTTATTTTTATAGTATTTTAAGTTGAATTGTTTTGTGTTTTTAGTAGCTGAAATTACTGAGGGCGAGCAGTACCCGTATTTTTTAAATATGAATAATATTGTTACCCCATAAAAAATTGTTCTCAATTCGAGTTTTCGCATGAAAACAACCAAAAAATTTTACTTTCTTAATATTTAAGAGTGAAAAGTGCAGAATTTGAACCTTACTCGAATCGTTCTCCCATTGGCTGCTGCGATTATGACGTACTTCAAAAAGTTTGGTGTTTGAAAAAGTTACTGAGAAATTTCGGCTATGAAGGTGTTAATTTTTTAACTCGTACGGGGTCTCGGGTGCCCATTGAAACTTTTGTTTCATTTTACCACTTCTAATTCGTTTTATTAGCAGTTACATCTAAAGATATCTACAGCTAGTAGCTAGTAAAGACGCTAGTATGAACCTTTTCTGATTGACCTATTGTATAATTATAGAAAATTATACCTATATTTTTTATTTCTGTACTTTTTAACAATGAATTTGTAAATAAAGGGGAAAATATTATGTTGCAAAATTTTGTTTGTAAAAAACTGCTTTATATACAATATGTATATATGTTGTGTTGAGAAAAAGTGAGAATTTATTAATAAAAAAGCAGCAATTAATGAAGTTAATCACTGTTACATTTTAGAATGATTCTTGTAAAAAAATTATTTTAGCATACTTCCAGTCTACTTGTTTGTTTTAAATGATATTGAAAATAAAGGCTTAAATCTGCACAGAAGGTTATCTATAGTAAATTATTTAGAAGGTATATTAAAATTACTTCACTAAATGTTTTTCAATAATAATATCGAACTTGGAATTGTTCTACTATTAAGATGACTGAAGCCAAAGGTTTGAACTGTCTTACTATTTTTTTTTTGTTTTTCTTTATTCTTTCCCTAAAAGGAGATATAATTTTTTTAATAAGTTATTTCGTGTACATTTCTCACGTAAAATATTCCGATTCTTGTTTAAAATGACGAAAATCCTCTCCTAACAACGAAATTTGTATCAACAACTAAATTAATCGGTTAATGGAACCGATTATAAAGGATTCCTATAACGAAACGGATAGTTTTCGAGAATCAAACAAGCTAGTTTCGCTAAACAAACATTCTAGTTCCGCTAAACAAACATTCTAGTTCCGCGAACCGAATCACAGGACAAAAGTTTGACTGCGCCAACTTCACAGTTGGTTTCCCCCAACTAAACTGCATCGATCCAAACCGGTTTAGTCACCGCAACTAGAGAGTTGGGTCAGTCCTATATCAACCGAACGATCTAGTTGTGGTGACTAAATTTCTAGTTGGTGAAACTAAAGTGTTTTTTGCGTGGGTAACTTTAGACTTCGCCGGTCGCCTTCGACGCTTCTTAGCAGGCTTCCCTACTTCGGAACTGACATCATCCCTTTTAGCATCATCCTCAGATACAGAGTCCTCAGTTTCCTCCATTTCTTCCGTAGATTCTTCATCCACGTCCTCTCCTTCCGAACCTTGTTTTCCACATACAGTTTCTCCAGCATAAGTTTCCTTCTCTCTGGAAACTTCGTTTCCCGTCTCTACCTCCAGAGACTCTTCTGCAACGTCAATTCCATTCTCATCAGGAACTTCGTTTTCTCTTTCTTCATCCAAGCGCTCATCTTCGACTACCTTCTCTTCCGAAGTTCTATTTTCTTCTTCTACCTCCACTTCGATCTGATCCCACTGGATGAATTCAACGCCTAATATATCATCGTCATCCTCTAAATGTCGAACAGGTTCGTCCACTTCCTTGAGAGTCCTCTCATCCAGATTTAACATATCGTCTTTCACCGGTCCTTCATCTCCCAGGTATTTAATTTCCTTTTCCCTCAATATCTGATAGTCTCCAGGGTTGACCAGCTTTGTCTCCACTGATTTCCCCGTTTCAAACACTGCCTTCTGAAGACCCCTTTCCGCATCGTCTACTGTCTTTTCCAAACGTGAATTTTCCACATTCACAGAAACTCTGTCAAGATATTTCCGTCCCGTCCAGACCTTCCGGTTTGTTCTGCGAGAGCGTCTTAACTTCGGACAATTCCTTCTCAAATGTCCTTCCTCCAGACACTCGACGCATCTGAACGATCCCCTTCTCCGATCAGCCTGACGGTGGATACCAGTCTTGTTTGCTGGTGGAAAGTTCTTATCTTGGAAGTAATGGGTATCTGGCTCCAAAGAACTTCTGTAAGATAGGTCTTCTTGAGACACAATCCTATACTTTTACTTTTCTAACAATTCAGGGAATACAATTTTTAACCTTTCGAATTCCCACTGCCTCTCCTTCTTCCTTTTCTCCATTTCCTCTAATTCCAACTGTCTCTCCTTCTTTTTCTCCATTTCCTCTAATTCCAACTGTCTCTCCTTCTTCCTTTTCTGTTCTTCGAATTCCCATTTCAACAATCTCTCCCTATCTTCGATTTCTTCTTGTCTCCTTCTTTCCTTAATTTTTTCTTGCCACCTTCTTTCTTCGATTTCTTCTTGTCTCCTTCTTTCCTCGATTTCTTCCCTTTCCTCAACGATGGATGCAAAAAAATCTTTAGCAAACGCTTCATCATAGTTTTCATCCTTGAGTATTTTCTCTCTTATGGCATAAACTGTCATTTCCTCATCCACCTCTAAGCTAAGCTCTTTAGCCAAAATTAAGAGGTCCTCCTTTCTCCCTTTACCATACAACGCCATCCTGCAGACCTTCGAATATTTCCGTAAAAAAACGCACTCCGAAAAAAAATCAACCAACAAAACAACAGCAAACTCCCTCGATAACAAAAAAACCCGACCTCGATCTAATTTTAGAATGACAACACTCACCGAAAAAAAAACTCGAACAAACCAAAACGAAATCACCATAGCCAATTCACCGAAAACGAAACTACTCATCACACTACTCATCATCCAGTTCCATATTAATTCGAGACACACTCCTCAAAACCCTCACCATACCAAAATCAAGAATCATTAAATTTCAACACTATAATTCAAAACTATACCCACAAATCCAACGTCTTCAATAGCTCGGACCAGTGGCGGATCCAGGATTTGGTTTTGGGGGGGGCTAAGAATTTTCATAATCCAATTGAATCTTCTTGTTAATGGTAATACGGAAAAGATAATGAATTATCCTACTGAAACCACTAAAAGGGGGGTCTGGGGGTCCTCCCCCAAAAAATTTTTAGAAATTTAAGTCAAAAACCCTACTTTTTCAACTCCTTTTGGTACGCCTCATCCAAATTTCGGATAAAATTTTTTGCGTTTTGACAAACTTAGTAAAATATTAGACGTTTTGGGGGGGGGCTTCAGCCCGAAAGCCCCCCCCCGTAGATCCGCCACTGGCTCGGACCAACTCCTTTCGAAACCTTTTTCGTTTTTCATCGGAAATCGTCGTTGAAGCTATAACTCTTTAATCCTGTCCGTCTGCGCCACTGTTGGGGTTCGTTGTTCAAGTAAACCAAGCCTTGACAATTAACAGTAAGATTTAATAAGTACGCTGATAAATTTACAGATCTCGTCGCACACGCGACCTCTCGCTCCAAGCTCCATCATACAATAATCATAAAAAACAACAAAACAAACATCGAAAAAGTCTTTCCTATTCCGGCAACCCGCCAGGTTGCCAAAACGGGGAGGGTCCTCCCTTTGAACCTTACATATACTATTTTCATTTCTACACAATATTTGAAAGTTCCCTTTTTTATTTTTACGATAGATTCAATAAAAGTTTAGGAATTTTGTATTAAATATTCTTCAACTTATTATATTTTTAACTGCATACTTAATTTGTTGGAGAATTTTCAGCTCAATGGAGCAAAAATTATTTTTTTACAGTTAAATGTGTGAACTATTGCAGTTACTCTGTATTAAATTGAAATTTATAAATACAACATATAAGAAAGAATGAGGCAGATTTTACAAACAAATTTTTATTACTCCAGTTAGACTAAAGTGTAACTTGTGATAATTTCAAAGTATATTATATAAACTAAATCTTAAAGATATAAAAACTCCTCTAATCACAAAAAATATTATTTATTATCAACAAAAAAGTAAGCACTACACCAATTTGTTCCAACATTTATACAACCCTTTTCTCAATAATGATTCTGTTTGGTTAATTGAGTATGGTTGTCACTGTTCACAGGAGGAAATTTTTTTTCATAAATTATCAAATACAATAACTATACCTCAAAACAATTTAAATGAATAATTGATTAATTTCCATTACTATTTATCAAATATTTTTTAAAAGATAACTTTCAGTTTATATAGAAGTTTCATCCTTTTAAACTTTTATAATTTTCCCTTTTCAATACTTCTTTCTGGATTCACAGAAAACAGCATTTTAGTTGAACTGGAAAAAAATTATATTTGCATGTAAACATAAAATGAAAATATTAATCACTTACAAGAAAAAATTATTTAACAGCATAGTTGATTGTTATTTAATTATATTGAAATGTTTATATTCGCATTCAATGATTTTTATCTTGGTGTAATCTTCTTAATTTAATTAATACTATCCTAAAATTAAAAAAACACTTTTTTGCTGAAGGAAGCTAGTTTAATGGAAAGCGATAGAATAAGAATTCTTTAAATATGTGATATTCCAATGCAAAAAAAATGCTATAAGCTGTACATAAAAAAATCAAGAATTACAAGTAATAACTAATGTATGCTGTGCAAAAATGATATCTTTCATGAATTTAAAACACAAACTATTTCTTACTAGCTGTTATACCCGGCCTTGCACGGGTGGGGTGTATAAATTTATTTTTTTTTAATATTTCTTAAAATACATTTATAATTTTGTAAATTAGCAATGTTACAAATCATCCCGGTATCCCAGGCGCCTCTTTCCTATCCCGGTGGTCACGGTAATGTTGCTAATCCCGGCGTTCCCGGTAATTTTCCTATCTCAGTGTTTATGGTAATTTTTATATTCCGGTATTCTGGGTGTCTTTATGGTAAATTTCCTATTCCAGTGTTCTCGGTAATTTTTATAACCCGGTAATTTTTCCATCCCGATGTTCTCGCTAATTTTCAAATCCCGGTGTTCTTGTCATTTTTTAGAATCCCGATGTTCCTGATAATGTTTAATATCTTGATGCCTTTATAAAATAACAAATTTGAAACCATAGTAAAAAGTCTAGTAAATTAGTAAGTCTAGTGAACAAATTAACAAATTTAAAACCAGTGTTTAAAACTAAAATAAAAGATCTAGTAAATGAAAAAGTCTAGTGATCTGTCTAATTTGAAACAATGTTTTATTTTTAACTCGTTGTATGACTGGTAAAACAGGTTTTCAAACACGGAAAAATAAGTGAAAAAAAGCAGGAAAAACGGGAAAAAAAGAATGAAGGACTGATTTTCTCTTTATAAATTATAGCCTATGTCCTATTCTGATGTATAAGCTACATTATGGTAGAATTTCATTAAAATCCATTCAGTAGTTTTTGCGTGAAAGAGTAACAAACATCCAGACAAACATTCACAATTATAATAGTACTAGCTGTTATACCCGGCCTTGCACGGGTGGGGTGTATAAATTTATTTTTTAAAATATTTCTTAAAATACATTTATAATTTTGTAAATTAGCAATATTACAAATCATCCCGGTATCCCAGGCGCCTCTTTCCTATCCCAGTGTTCCCGGTAATCTTATCCCGGTGCCCGGTGATCATGGTAATTTTTCTAATCCCGGCTGCGTTCCCGGTAATTTTCCTATCTCAGTGTTTACGGTAATTTTTATATTCCGGTATTCTGGGTGTCTTTATGGTAAATTTCCTATCCCAGTGTTCTCGGTAATTTTTCCTTCCCCATGTTCTCGCTAATTTTCCAATCCCGGTGTTCTTGTCACTTTTTACAATCCCGATGTTCCTGATAATGTTTAATATCTTGGTGCCTTTATAAAATAACAAATTTGAAACCGTAGTAAAAAGTCTAGTGAACAAATCAAGAAATTTAAAACCAGTGTTTAAAACTAAAATAAAAGATCTAGTAAATGAAAAAGTCTAGTGATCTGTGTCTCATTTGAAACAATGTTTTAGTTTTAACTCGTTGTATGACTGGTAAAACAGGTTTTCAAACACGGAAAAATAAGTGAAAAAAAGCAGGAAAAACGGGAAAAAAAGAATGAAGTACTGATTTTCTCTTTATAAATTATAGCCTATGTGTTATTCTGATGTATAAGCTACATTATGGTAAAATTTCATTAAAATCCATTCAGTAGTTTTTGCGTGAAAGAGTAACAAACATCCGGACAAACATTCACAATTATAATAGTAGTAGGATAGTAGGAAGATATTATTACAACTGAAATAAACATTTAAATATATCTAATTTAAAGCTTTCCATTTATAACTTTCTCTGAATAAAAAAAAGTATTGAACACATCCACCTTCTTAATTCAAATCTTGAATTGGACTTCCGAGTCTATTCAGAATTCTTAATCTTAAAATATAACAATTCAAAAAGAAATTTGCCACGTCGATTTGTGTAACATTAAAAACATTATAAATTATTCCATTTTATACTATATGAACATTTTTATCCTATTAAGATTAGTAATAGTTGAAGCTATGTTTCTAATATTTGATACCAAAACAAACTTGGCGATATTTAACGGAACATAACCTAATCCGAAATATTGAATACACAAACATTAACCAATTCTGAAAGATTCCATAATGAGAAAATTAAATAAAAAAACGATTTACATACCTCAAATTTTTCTTTGCTATCGGGAGTAATCTGAAGCAGGGCAAGGAGCAGTGGCGTATATAGAAATTTATTTCGGGAGGGGCCCAAAATTATTTTTCACCCCCTCCCAAGCAAATTTATTACGTTCAATGTAATTTTCTATATATTTTTTGTTAAAATTTAATTCTAAAAGAACTTATTATAATAAAAGTTGTGAATAATTTTATTCCAAATACCAAAGGGGGGTCTGGGGGTCCACCCCCAAAAAAAATTTGACTTTTGAAAACTGGTTTTTAACCAGTTTTGGCATACCAAGTCCGAATTTTTTATTTATATTTATAGATAGAATTTGCATTTGGGTGAACTTAATATAAAAACAAGTTGAAAATAATAGAGTGCCAAGTAGGAAAGGGGATCTGGGGGTCCTCCCACAGAAAGTTTTTGGAAATTTGACCCTTAAAACAGTATTTCTACTCGGTTTTGGTACACCTAGTCCTAATTTTGGACATATATTTTTAAGTAGGATTGTGATTTTGATGAACTTATTGTAAAAAGATTTGGAATAATAAAATGCCAATCAGAAAATGGGGTTTGGGGGTCCTCCCCCAGAAAATTTTTTGGAAAATTGTGCCAAAAAACAGGGTTTTAGCTAGTTTTGGTACACCAAGTCCGGATTTCGGGGGGGGGCCAGGGCCCCTTCGCCCCCCCCTTATATACGCCACTGGCAAGGAGTGTTGGTTTGGCATGGTCGACTCTTATCTCAGCTGTGCCATTGTTCTTCTGTGCTCTCTCATTCTTGTTAAATTTATCAAATATTTTAATATATCAATCCAGACATTAATGACTCTACATCTTACTAATCAAAGCATGCAAATTTCCCTAAAGATGGACGCCCGATTTTTGTTACGAAGTACAACCAAATGAAGAATGTAAACAAACTGTTTCCAAGGTTTCAGCCAATGAGAGAAGAGAAAGTCGGTAATTTCGCCGTCAGCGATTTCAAAAAAGTGAGTCGAGAAAAAGTCAATCTAAATACCGTTTCAACTATTTAGCTCAACTTTTTCGCGAAGATCTGAATATGACCCATAATTACTATAGTAGATTTGCCGTGTGGCAACAGTCTGTTAATTCTTTTAATTCTTTAAAATTGTTTAGAAAATAATGTTGTAATTTACTTTTGGACTTGGAAACTTAAATTGATAATTAAATATCATCATTCATCTGTTGAAGTTGTATTCATTTGAGTGATTGGTTTTAAGGTCGTCCGTTAAGTAATTTTAACCAGCTATTTGACATCATTCATCTGTTGAATTAGTATTCATTTGAGTGATTTAAAGTTGGCAGTTATGTGACATCATTCATCTGTTGAATTAGTATTCATTTGAGTGATTTGAGTTAAAGTAGTCAGTTATTTGACATATCATTTAGCATATTCAGTTCCCGAAACGGACGGGCCCGTCAAAAGTGGTCGGTCTCTTTTTCAGAAGTTTCATCTCCAATCAAATTCTGAAACACGAGATAACACAACCCCTTCCCCACGTGACCACTTCCCGCACACTGGGAAAAGCTACCAATATTTGGAGGGCTCAGAATTAAAATGGACCAAGTATACTTTTTGTCATTTTTGAGTTAGCAACGCTATAACATGCACAAACTATGTAAAATTTCAGTGCAATAATGAACCAAGTCCTAGTTCTGATAATATCCGCTTGGCAGCAGCAAGTTCTGTTGCGTTAACATGTAATTTCCTATGAAGCTTTAACTTTAAACGTCTGTAGCTCAAAAGTAGCTAAAGTGGACTTGATCCATTTCTATTCTGAACCCTTCATTTCTTGCTATGGCATTTTATGCACCAAAATGAGTTAAAACCCTGTTATTTTAAGGTGAAATTTTGAAAAAATTTCCGAAATTCGGATGAGGCGTATAAAAACGCGTTGAAAAAGAGGGATGTTTTTACTTTAATTTCCAAAAATTTTCTGGGGGAGGACCCCCAGTCCCCCCTTTTGGTAGTTGGAGCAGGATAACTCCACTACCCTTTCCATATTAAAATCAAAAAGAAGATTCAATTGGACTTTGGAAATTCTTTGCCCTCCCCAAAAACCAAATCCTGGATCCGCCCCTGCAGGCAGAATTTAACGAAATTCGGTTTACAGAGGTTTTCGAGGGAGCTCTCTCCGAATCTGTAATAATAAATGATGTTTTCAGTAGAATAAAGTAGTTATAAATGCTACTCCTTCGCCGGCAAACATTGTCCTTTAGCGGACTTGGGTTCCTATGAAAATCTTGTTGGTCATGGCATGACAGACATGCATGCTAATTTTCTACTCGACCTTTTGAGATATCCTGTATATTTTACTAAAGGGATACTTTGTGAAATGTAAATTCCTTATTATACTTCAAAAAATTAAAAAGTTAGGGGGCCCGTGAAAAAATTTTGTCGGGGGGCCCGGTAGAGTTATGGGCGGCCCTGTCCTCCTATAATTTCAGCTTTCTACTCCTATTTTTAGGGGGTGCTCAATGACCTTTCTTTTTTACACTTTAAAAATTTTATGGATCTGCTTTTAGACATCCCGTGCTTAAAAAACAATTTTTTAACGAAAAGGCTGATGTTTCTAAGCGTAAATATGCCTTGTTATACTGTATTTAGTTTAATTTTTATATTTATCAAAACTTTTCTCTGGATCCCCAAATATGCATCCTGTTTTTCAGTGCGTTATAACAGCAAAACTATTCTTTGAAAAATAAAAGTTGAATAGTGCATTTTGTTGGAAAATTTGTTTACTTTAACTTTATAATTCAAGTAATTTTCGAGAAACTAATATTTTTTTAAATATACGAAAAAATCCGAAGATAAAGTGAAAATTTTGCAATTTTTTCACATATTTTTGCGTTTTTTGATATGAAGCCGACCTTCCACGTAAAAGTGAACCAGATATTTGGAATCAGCACCTCAAAAAACATATAAAACCGTCGAAGAAAATAAATAAAAAAAAATTTTTTTGAAGCAACTGCTTGTCATAGGACTTTATTACTATTTTGAGCTTTTATTGAATTTTTGTTACTTTTTAAAACAAATTGCATATTTGTAAACAGAATCATGGTCAACGGCACTTCTGCCAGAGTGTTTCTAGTCGATTTTGGATTCAGCATGTTTTAAACTATATTTCCACCAATTTTGGTGCCTCTTGCGCAATCTGAACAATTATTCCCTTCAACAGCTCTGCTATTGTGGCTTCCTAGTCAACAAAAAACAAACTCGTCAATATTGTTTCTAAACATTCATACTTAAAAAAAATGATGTTTTTAACTATTTTCATTATTATCATATATTAAGTGTATAAATAAAATAGGTGTCAAAATAATTTATCTTTTTCTTATTTTTTAGCCAATTCAGCCAAAATTTCGAAAAAAATTAAAATGTGCAGTTTTTTTAGGGCCATTGAGCACCCTCCTAAAACTGAAGCAGGAAGTTGAAACTTGGCCAGAATAATACTATAGGTAGATGTAAAAAAATGAGGGGGCGACATTGTGTCTAGGACGAAGTTTATTTTTTCCCATAGGAATGTGGACCACCCTAATGCACATACAATCGGATGTGGTTGTAAGTTAGTTCAACACAAAAGAAAGGATTTACAAGTAAAAAATTTGCAAATTCCTTCTGGAAAGGAACTCAAGTTTTCTTAATTTTATATCTTATTTTATCATGCTCATAGCTGCAGGTCTGACGAGAAGGGCGAGGGGGTACGATCCCCCCGTGACCCAAAGATTTTCATATTGAGTACTAACACGGATATCATTCTGGGAATTAATTTGTTCACATATAGGTCCAAAAATGTGTACATTCCCAGTTTTCTAGCGACATATTTAAAAACAATTTCTGGGGAGGACCCCCAGAGTACTAGAACAGAGGGTCCGTGAGCATAGTAGGCGCTAATGGAAATCGAAAAATTGGATGGATGTGGGGTGTATTTTGCGCTGCGATCGCATATACGTCACGGCAGGCGGAAAAAAAAACCTGATTGGGTGAGAAAAACTTTCTCCTTCGAAAATAGCAGATTGAGTGACATCCAATAGACGAGATTAGTGATGACGTTTTTTGTTTTGTTTGGAAACGTTGATTCGATCCGTGATTGGTTACATACGGATCCGTACTGTCCGTACAGTTCACGGAACCAATCACAGACTGAATTTACGTTTCCAAACAAAACAAAAAACGTCACACTAATCTCGTCTATTACTTGGTAGGTATAGGAACGGTTTCTCAATTCAACTGTAGGATGGGGATTGCGTTACAGTCCGAACATAAATAGTTTTTCAATTCAGCTATGTTGAGGGATTTTCGCTACGGTCCTACGTGAAACTCACCACATAAAAAAGGATTTTTAAATGTGCTGCGATTGCGAAAACTATTTTTATAGTTTGCTACTTGCTACTATTGTTATAGTTAGCTACTCGCGAAGTTTGGTACGAATTTTTTTGTGCGGTCTTTATTCCTCGCACAAAAACAAGATTGACTGTACTTCTAATTGCAATTACGTAAACTTGACATATTATTTCTTTTCTAGTTTAAGATCAAATCTGTTGAAAGCCACCACAGTAGGAGGAGGCTTCAACCGACACAGCTAACTGCAATCGTTTTTAGCTATTGTATGTGCTTGCAATTGGAAATACAAATCTTGAAGTGTTCTCAGAATTTCGACACGATTTAAATCATCTTCCTTCGAAACATCACTGAATAAAGGTAAGATCTCTTAGAATTGTACGGTAATTCTTTTGCAATATGCAGCAGGTAATAGGTTGCACAGTAAGTTGATTTAGCAACTTTAATCCAGTTTTTCGAAACTATATACAGGGTGATCCAGAAATAATCATCAATAATTGGGGAGGAGGTAGAGGGGTCCTAAACAAGCATATTTCGAACAGGGATGGTGGGGCGCAGCCTTACCCTTAAAGATCTAGGACCTAATGTAGTGCAAGTGCGTTTCAAAAGGCCGTATTTAGAAGGCCCGTATGAAGAAACAAAACATAATAAAATGAAAAATATTATTGTATGAGGTACAGGAGTATCCGTACTACTTAAATCCTCAATGTGATAGAAATTGGACCATTTTTTAAACCGTAGGATGAGTTTTAAAACTTCCAAGATAAATATCTTAGTCAAACAATGGAGTTCCATTAATGGTATTAAGAAAAATGATGATCGGGGAAGGAACTTTCAATGATCAAACAGTTTCAATGATCAATGTTACGATCATTGAAAATTCCTTCCCTGATCATCATTTTTCTAAATACCATTAAGGGAATTCCATTCTTTGACTAAAAGATTAATATTGCACTTTTGAAACTCCCACCATGGTTTAGAAAGTGGTTCAAATTCTATCGAATTCATTGTGTAAGTAATAGGGATACTTCCTTACCTCATGCAATAGATTTTTTCATTTTATTATGTTTTGTTTCGTCACACGGGCCTTCTAAAAACGGCCTTTTGAAACGAGCTAGCACTACATTAGGTCCTAGCTCTTTAACGGTAAGGCTGCACCCCACCATCCCTATTCGAAATATGCTTGTCTAGGGCCCCTCTACCTCCCCCCCAATTATTGATGATTATTTCTGAATCAACCTGTATACGTTTCAATTTGAAATACATGTTGTGAAAAAATGGGTATTTTTTTGGAGTTAGCCAGGCGTAGGCTCCAAGTTTTCTAAAAAATGGTGGAAAATATATTGATATTAGATACAATTTAAGGTACTTACGTATTCTCCCGTCGACCGTTCCGTGACTGTCAAATTAACCGGCACAGCGTTCGTTTTCGGATTCAGCGGTACGGTTAACGGGATAATACGTAGGAACCCAAATTAAATATATTAACTAAAAGTGTTGTTTTCAACTTTTTGGTACTAAGAGGCCGTTCAATTATTACGTAAGCACCCAAGGGGGGGAGGGGATTTGATCTTTGCTTATTTTTCCTGACAAGGGGGGAGGGGGGGATATGAGTGGTGCTTACATAAGATACTGCATTTTCGAAAATCTCTGTTTCTTGCATAAATAATTTCAAAACTCAACCAAAAATAAATTTAACAAAAAGTTGAATTAGGAAATTTGATGTAACCACTTTTTCTGGGGATTGACCCCCAAACATTTTGAAATTTTAACCCCGAAAAGTAGTGTTTACACTCATTTATGAACCCTTACACCCAAAAAGGACAGCACCTTGCATAAGTAACCTAATTTTCAAGAAAAAAAAACAGTACTTTAGTAAGTACTGTTGTCAAAATTTTTTGGGGAGGTCTGGCAGTTTCTTACGTAATTATGGTGGGGGGGGTTGAGGTTTGCTTATATTTGCTGACAAGGGGGGAGGGGGGGTTAAAAATGGCCAAAAAAGTGCTTACGTAATATTTGAACGGCCCCTTACGTATTACACCATCGACCGTTCAGCAGCCATTAAATTTAGCGTCACAGCTAATAATACTTCAATATTGTTTCCGAATTCAGCGGCACCGAAGTCAGATCCACTCAACTGATACTGATACTACCCCTGTCATGCCCTTAGCGTCTGCTGGGCACACTGGGCGTCTTATGACCGCCCGACCCATTAATCAAGATAGGGGAAAAGCATAGAGTTGAGCCTGAAACTCCCGCTATCTTGACAGGAATCAAGATCACTAGGCTTTCTCCATGCTTTTTTATGGTGATAGATCGTTGTCACTCAACTGATTGTCCACTCAACTGATACCGATACTGTCCCTGTCATGCCCTTAGCCCCTTCGGACCTGGTGTGCGGTATACCGGACATCAACTTTAAACCAAGTTATTTTCTTCAAAATCACTCGAAATCCAGAAAAAAATTTTCAGTTGATACTCTACATTCATATTATTATCTCTGAAGCAGTAAATTTGTATTTCCTGGTTGGCAACAACCCATTAGCCGATGAATTTAAAAACCACCGGACGGTCTGTAATTTCTGTTGTTGTTGTTACTAATTCCCCTTGGTCTAGTCGAAGCTAGACCAAGTCCAAGAGTTTGTAAATCCCTAAAAAATCATAAATCTTTAAATCATCTTTCATCATCAAACATTCATCATTCATCAAACATTCATTTCATCTTTCAAAAATCATCTTTAAATATTAAGCTAGGAACTTGAAAATTTTAAATTAGATATTTATCACCATACTATACTGTGTACCAAAGGAAAAAATTTTCACATAAAAATTTCATAATTCCGACTGAAGGGGTTAGCGTCTGCTGGGCACACTGGGCGTCTTATGACCGCCCGACCCATTAATCAAGATAGGGGAAAAGCATAGAGTTGAGCCTGAGACTCCCGCTATCTTGACAGGAATCAAGATCACTAGGCTTTCTCCATGCTTTTTTTTATGGTGATTGATCGTTGTCGCGACTAGTGTCGCTGGCCCAACTCTATAGATCACGGTCACCAGAGAGAAGGATCAGGCGCACTAGCGGATCCAGGGGGGGGCTAGGGGGCTCAACCCCCCCCCCCCACAAAATGAAAAGTTTTACTCTATATAATATGACATTTTATGCACCAAAATGAGTTAAAACCCTGTTATTTTAGGGTCAAATTTTTAAAAAATTTCTGGGGGAAGACCCACATAAAGCCCTGGATCCTCTACCTTAAGTAGCGACATCACGCTCAATCGGCCGCCATTGTGGGGAGAACTTACTACTAGTCTGGATAGTCTTGCTTATCGTCACTAGTAGTGAGTTCTCCCTACAATGGCGGCCGATTGAGCGTGATGTCGCTACTTAAGGTAGAGGATCTAGGGCTTTAGACCCACAGACCCCCTTGGCACTTGTAACTCTGTTATTACAACTACATTTTACTAGATGGTATCAAAACGAAAAAAAATCTATATCCGAAATTCGTATGAAGCGTACCAAAAGGAGTTGAAAAAGTGGGGTTTTTGACTTAAATTTCCAAAAATTTTCTGGGGGGGACCCCCAGACCCCCCTTTTGGAAGTTGGAGCAGGTTATTTCACTACCTTTTCCGTATTAACCTTAACAAGAAGGTTCAATTGGATTAGGAAAATTCTTAGCCCCCCCCAAAACCAAATCCTGGATCCGCCACTGATCAGGCATATCTTCCCGATCTCTTTGTGTGGTTATGTTAGGTCAATTAGCGAACAAAAGAGTGGGGTAGATATCCACTGCCCGATAAGATCCGCCTGGTTCTGCGCTCAGGGTTACCGTGGCCATATAGTAGTATGTTTATAGCCAAATGACAACGGAATTTTTCTTAGGCAATCAAAATAGAAGAATGAGTGACCCCGTGGCCGAACACCGGCGTCTGAACACGACGTGCGGCTGGAGCAGTCGGGAGATCGGCTGGGACCGCCAAGAGAAGCAGTTGCGCAACACCGTCCCCTGCAGGGCACTCGCCGCCGGATCAGGGCTCTTCTTCGGACAGAAGGTGAGGGTTCTGCTGATCAATCGATGTGAAAGAATCGTTACTATACTCTATTCGTTTTGAATATAGGCGCCTGAAAATATTTCCCCCATCTAACCATAGCAACTATCACCGTCAAAGTGACGAAGAAGGCTTACTGTTGGCTGCGCGAAGAGCGTAACTATGGTTAAGGGCCATATGCAGCTGCCATCGTATATCGAAATAACAGGTTATCAACCTGTTACTTCTGCTACTCGTATCGAGTCACGTGATCAAAAACGACAATTTTTGTTCCAATTTAAAATTTTCATACACTGCACAAAAAAAATCGAGGGGAAAAATCCCACAAATAAAAAAATCGCACAAAAACAGGTTGAGTGTATATTAATATTGTTCAATTAAGGATATGATACAGAAATGATTAGAAGCATAATTAAGCATTGAAAAGGAATTTCGATACTAATTTTTATTCTTATTTACAAAGTCACCAGTTTTATATAAAAAAAATAATAAAATAATTTTAAAACTTCATGATAAGCAATTGATAGTAAGTTCATATGTTCATTATTGCGTATTCTAGAAACGCTCTTCCAAATTACCATTAGGGAGGGCGATAATCGGATAATCCCTCCAGCAGAACAACATGCTGGCCTTTCGCATAAATATCGGGAAAGTAATCATAAAAGTAACGATTTTTTTAAATCGAGAAATTAAGATAAAAATAAGTGACATGAACAACAAAGACTTCATTTTTATGTTTTGGATTTATGTTATGTTTGGTTTTATGTTTTTTATTCGAGAAATTTAGATAAATATAAGTGACATGTCTTTCCGACTTCCGATAAGTGACATGACATATACGACTTCATTTTTATGTTTTGAACTTTTTTTATTAAAAAAGTTAAAAATTTAATTACCACCCAATAAAAATCACCACTGAGAAACGTCTGGAATTAAATTCCAACAAACACGACCATCCATCCCGGATAATGGAATAAATAGTTAAACTATGTATAGTGGGGGAAAATAGCTCAAAAAAGGGCCGAACACGGAACAAATTCCAACAAAAGGTTTTTCAACGGTTTTGGACTCCACTAGGTGTCCTTATTCACAAAAAAAAAGTCTACCACAATCTGGTGACCGGAAGCGTGTTTTTTTTTAAATTTTTTAAAAAACTTTAAAATCCTCTGAAAACGATGATAAAGGTGAAAAAATTTTTTTCGGTGTTAAATTATATATTAGGTGGTAGTTGACTTATATTGACGAAGTAATTTATAAAAATTCCATTTATAAGGATCTGGCAACTTGAAAAGTGCTTTTTGTTGTTTGTATTTATGAAATGAATTCTGAAATCATGAAAATTAAATTTTGAAGAAAAATTGAATGGATCGGGATTTGTTCTGCAATATTGTGTTTGGGGACATCCATAAATTACGTGAGGCCAAAAAGGGGGGGAGGGGTTTGGAAAAATCTCACAAGGGGGGAGGGGGGTCGATTAAAATCTCACGTCAACTTTTTAAGTTAGAAATTATAAGTTTTAGGTGCTGTGAAGCACAAAATGCAAACGAATAGGATACAAAATACAAATCAAGTCGACCAACTACAGGCGTATGCCCAGCATGGTTGGTCCAGTCTTTTTAACCCAAACTACCGGAATCCCAGTACATATCTGTCAATTTTCCTCTTGAACTCGTTTACCCCACTTGAATTTACAATAAGGAAGTTGCATGTGTCAGATTTTCAAAAACAAACAAGTGTTCCGTATGGTTTTTTATATGGTAAAATGAAATATCTAGTCAGTTTTTCAAAAAAATGTATAGGTAATTAAATATTTTAATTTAAAAATCGAGAAAAAAACACGTGACTGAAAACGTTTATTGTTTAAACTATAAGATGACGTCAACAATAATACCATCAACTCCATTGCTTTACAACAATGTTTAGTATAAGATGACGTCACATCCAAACTCTTGGCGTTTTCGCGCGCTTTTAAAAAGGGGATTTTTGTTAATTTTTTTGGCAATCAAAAAATTTCTTGATCGGCCTCAAATTTTGGGTAGTTGCTTATTTTTGCAAGAGGAATCGATTAAAAAAATATAAAAAAATCATGCAACTTCCTCATTGTTTCAGGCAACGCATTCCATCTATCCACTACCCTATTAAAAAATAATGCTTGATGATAATGAATAATGATCAGTGAGAAAATTATTTTTAAAGGTTGTAGGTAAATCTCACGTGGGGTGATCCAACAAAATCTCACCAAGGGGGGAGGGGGGTCCAGATTTTGTAAAAAAACACCTCACGTAATTTATGGATGTCCCCTTAACTGTTTAACGAAGGGAAGAAGTTTTAATATTTTTTATCTACAGAATCTATAGATAACAGATAATAGAGACTGAAATTATAATGGATCCTTTCCGATTTCCGTGTTTATCACGCTTATTCGCACATCCCAACGGTTTGGTCCTGACGAGCTTAGTGCGCATGCTCGGGAAGAAAAAAAGGATGTTCTTTGAATAATTTCTATCATTAATGTATCCCCGCTGGTGCAGTGGTAGAGCGCGTGCCTAGCATGCGGTAGGTCGTGGGTTCTATTCCCGATTTATTGTTTTATTAAAATTTCTAAAAAAAAACAGCTAAAATAAGTGCACACGCATGCGCACTAAGCTCGTCAGGACCAAACCGTTGGGATGTGTGAAAATGCGTTTACCACCAATTTATTGTCATGCAATTAACAGCTCAGGTTTATAAAAGAACTCTAGGAAATTATTATTACGCATAGAACAATAGCAGATTCATAGATCAGTAAGAAACAAAAAAATAATAAAACTATCTCGATTATTAAGTTCATCTCCGTTAATACCTATAATTTACTCCATTGACCTAGAATTTTTGTTCTCACTGACCTTTTAGATATTTCGCTTCTCCAAAAAGTAGCAGGTTCCTTAAGTCTGTTCTTTTTAATGAATGTGAGCTGTTAGTTTCTGCTTGTTAGTTGTTAGTTGTGCTTTGCAGGAACAACGAGCCGATCCGAAAATTGGCAGCGAGCGTTTCAGAACCCTTTACATTCAAATCAGCAAGCATGATTGTATGTAACTGTTACTTGCTATTCAACTATTCTAAAAAGAACAGGAACTAAAATCCATTAAGTCGGACTTATTATTCTCGTTGAGCTGTGGTCATTTGAATGTGGCATACTTGATTAGGGCTTCTATAATTAAAAATTCTGTTAATCCGGTGTAAAGGGATGAAAAGGAGAAAATAAATTAACAAGTTATAACAGGTAACAAATAACAAGTTCTTTTCGTGGTTGGATATTCGTCTGAATTTATTATGGTATTTGAAAAT
>JANDEH010000128.1:0-5000 GCA_024610705.1 Tetragnatha versicolor
CAAAATATGATTTATGTAAAAAAAAACAGAACCACATGTAATGTGGTAATTTTGAAAGTCCAAAGTTTGATGTATTTTTAAAATATGATCAAGTGGTGAATCTCGTAGAATTTCACCAAGACGGTAGTCAATAAATTTCAAACTTCCACTCTTTTCGGGGCACCACACAAAATGTGATTTATATAAAAAAAAAAGATAGAACCACACGTAATGTGGTTCTTTTCTGGGCACGGCACAAAAAGAAAAAATGGAATAAAAAAAAAAGATGAAAGAATGCAGGCGTAGCCTACAAATCTTCCAGTCAGAGGATGAGTCTCAATAGATCGCAGTATGGTGGCTGCTCTACTACGTACGACACCCAGACCAGTACCCAAGTCGTCTACAGACGATTTGGCGCCCGAGCATCACACCCAGAGGGTTTGGACCCGAAGCCGAGCGGGAATGTCTAATCCCGCTCTGAGATGCTCCAAGTCGAAAGGGCCTCGTCGCCGCTCTATCCAAGACTTTTGCAAATCTTGGTATAAGGAGCGGCTAACTCTGCCTATCGACAACTCGGGCGCGAACGGTAACGTTGAGAATCTAGACGGGATTCCGACTTAGAGGCGTTCAGTCGTAATCCCGCGGATGGTAGCTTCGCACCACTGGTCGCTCGACCAAGCACATGTACCAAGTATCCGAACCTGCGGTTCCTCTCGTACTGAGCAGGATTACTATCGCAACGTCTCATAATTTCCATCAGTAGGATCCTACGTTTGCAAACCGTTCCGCCTCGTTTGGTTCGAGGCACTCGGCTAACGACCACGCTACGGTAGTCACCCTGCCCAGCCAAAGAAGACTTCCGAGCGGGTTTCTAGATTCTCAATTCAATTGCTTTTCATCTTATTTAATGGGTACTTTAATTTTGATTTTTTAGTATTTTAGTGAGAGGCCTAAACTGAAATTTTCCTACTTCCCAAATTTAGAGTCCTCTCACTGGAAGATCGGCAGTCTAGCCTGCGGGCCCAAACTGGCCTTTATTTGATACTCTAGATTACATAATACATAATAATAATAATATTTACACAAAATTCAAATTTGTACATCAGATGGTCGCTTTTCTACATTGTTTCCTCTATCATGAAGTTAGTCCTGCGTTTCATGATGTCCTTTAGAATCCTTCTTGTTTTCTCGTTTCTCAGTAGCTGGATCAACGTCTTGCCCTCGAATCCTATCCTTGTGTCGACGTCGTCGATGCAGTCCCACACTGCGTGCTCAACTGTGTCGTCCACCAGACAGGATCTACATTCCTTCCGTCTTTTATGCATCCAATTTTGGTATGACCCAAATGATCCGTGCCCAGTCACAATTTGATTAATGTGAAAATCTCCATACACTCTAAGAAGACTGGGCACCGGAATCAAGTTAAAAGTTCGCCTTCCGTTTTCTGAGTATATCCATTTTTCTTTCCATTCTTTCATGGCATTCTCTTTTAACTGCCACTTTACAGCAGAGAGTGGCAGTTTTACTCTGGTTCCAACCACTGGTAGGTCAGTGGCTTCTTTTGCTGTTACATCTGCCTCTTCATTTCCCTCATGCCCCACATGGGCTTTCACCCACATGAGGGAGACCTCTTTTCCGTCTCTTTCGTGTTCTGCTATTTTACTTCGTAGTTTTAGAGTTCTGCTGTCAGTGATAACTCCTGTCGCCCTTTTTATAGCGGCAAGAGAATCAGATACGATCTTGAATTTTTCCCCGGTCTGGTGTTTAACTTCATCTACTGCTGCTTCAATGGCTAGTAGTTCAGCCTCGAATACGGTACCGTAGTCGGATATCCTTTCCTTTATCACTTTTACTGTGGTGTCATTTCTTTTTACTACTACTCCGAATCCGACTTTTGCATTTATCTTGGAACCGTCTGTGAAGATATAAACTTCACCGTTGGTTTTTTCCTCTTCCTTGTAGACTTTCCAATCCATATGCCTTCTCTCCCAAGGTGGATAATGACATCTGTCTTGTCTCTCTATCATTTCATCTTCGAAGACTTGCCCCTTGTAGTCGAAACTCCTTCTCAGCTTTGCAGTCTCGTAATAAGTTTTTAGTTTCTGCGCTTGGAGTTCTAATGGTAGAACTCCAGCCAGTACATTTAATGCATCATTCGAGACTGTGGTGTATGCCTTAGTGATCAATTTCAAAGGACCTCTTTGTATCTGTCCTAATTTTATATTCAACTTAACTTTATTTTCGTACCAAATCTCGGCACCATATAGTATCATTTTTTCTATTGCTTTACTATAGATTAATTTCTTTACTTCGGGGTTTAAACCCCATTCAATTCTGCATTTTTGGGCTAATGCATAATATTGGGTTAGGACTTTATCTTTAGTTTCATTTAAATGCTTAGTCCACGTTAATTTACTGTCAATATGTACTCCTAGATATTTGATAGAGTCACTACGTTTGATCCTGTTTCCTCCTATGTTGACAGTTGGATATCTAGTAATTGTCCCTTTACTGTAGAGTGTATAGCTTGATTTCTCAAAGTTAACTTTGAGGTGGTTACTTTCCAGCCATTGGTTTATTTTTAATAGTACATCTTCAGCAATGTTGGTCACCAGATACGCTCTGGTCGACTCGAAAGCTATTACCAAGTCGTCTGCGAAAGCCTGGATGTATACATTTTCTCCAAAGTTTTTCGTCAATAGGTCATTTATCATTACAAGCCATAGTATAGGTCCTAAACTTGATCCCTGTGGGACTCCCACTGAGTAGCTTAAAGCTACTCCTTTGCACTTTACTCTTCGGTCTCTAAGAAAATCAAGGACAGTATCTTTTAGATATTTGGGCACGTCCAAGTTCCTTATTTTTCTTTCAAGTACATTCCAATGTACAGAGTTGAAAGCATTTTCTAAGTCCAGTGAAACACAGGCCAGAATTTTCTTTCGTTCTAATGTGTCCTTGATTGTTCTGACTAGTCTCTCCAACGCTTCGGTCGTTCCCATGAACTTTCTGAAGCCGTACTGTCTCGCATCGATTTGACCGCTCGTTTCCAAGTGATAAGTGAGTCGGTTCGTCAGTAGCTTATCATATAGCTTTCCGAGAGTTGAGAGCAAACAGATCGGTCTATAGTCTGCTGCCCTGTCGTGTGACCTGTTTGGCTTTGGTATCAACGCAATCTCGGCAACTTTCCAAACTTTAGGGAAGTATTGGAGCCTCAGGCATCCATTAAAAAGTCTCATTAGGATCTCTGGCCTGAGATCGTGTATCTTAATTACGATCTCTCCCGGTATATGATCCGGTCCGGGCGCTTTCCCTCTCTTGATATCTTTGACTGCATATTGGAGTTCTCCTGGCGTAAACTCCAACACATCTGGTGTGGTTCCGTTCCATGCAGAAGCTATGGGCCCGCTTTGAAAGTGGTGCTCGAGTATAACTCGTATGCTATCATCTTCGTTTTTTGTGCTCTCGCCCGTGGGCAAAGTTATGCTTCCAATTCTTCTGCTCCGTCGTGTTCTGCCCATGATTGTATCATATTTTTCGAATAAATTCGAAGTTCCTGTATTGCTTATGAATTCCCTAAAGCTCTTTCGCTTTGCTTGTAAGATCATTCTCTTGTAGAGAGCTGCTTGCTCTCTGAATTTCAACTTCCAGACCTCGCGTGTGGGGCCGCTTAGTCCTTTGTATCGTCTTCTCGTGGCTCGAGTTCTGGATCGCTGTTCTTGCAGCTGGCTCGTCCACCATATCGCAGTTTTCCTCTGTCGCTTTTCCTTCATACAGGCGACAGATATCTCTACAATTTTGCTATTTACAATATTTACATAATTTTCAACACTCATGCATGAGTCCAAATTCGGTTCGCTTACAGAATCCAAGAATTCTGAGATTTCAGTTTCGAACTTCTGCCAATCTAATCTTGTGAGTTCAATTCTAATAGAGCTTTTCAGCTTTTCCTTCTCTCCCAGGGTCACCGTTATCATGTTATGATCACTCAATGTGTCGTAGTCACTAATTATGCAGCTTAGTACGTCCGTGTTCTTTGCCATCGCCAAGTCGATCCAACTCTCCCCGCGCGAGCAGGAGAAAGTCGGGTCGCTGGCAGGATCATTCAATATAGTGAGTCCATTTTCGAGACAGAAGAGGATAGTCTCCTCTCCTCTGAGATCGGTCGTCTCACCGCCCCAAATGTGACTCTTAGCGTTAAAGTCTCCAAGTATAAGCCACTTGGAGCTCTTTGCTTCGTCTAGTTTTTCCTGCAAGACTCCCAGCGTCACCAGTAGATTCTCACTGGGTGACGCATATAGAGTTGCAATATACATCTCACTGTCCTTTAGTGTGACTTTTGCCACACAGACATCTCTATGTCTAAGGATCTCTTTCGTGATCAGTGACCTCTGAACAAGAAGGGCCGCTCGGGGGTTTGCCCCTTGTACCGTTATATACTCAGTACAGTATAACTGCACTGAGTCTTCTCTACAATATGGTTCATTTAGTGAGACCACATTAGGCTTAGACTGCAGTAGCTCGTGCTCTAGATGGGCAGTTGCTGCCCTACTGTTTCCTAAATTTATATGGTAGGCTGTAAAGCTATCCATAGTTAATACGGGATTTTAGCTTTTTCACCTCCATGTCGTGTATCTTACATTTTTTGGACTCCATGCATGAGTGAGCAGTCTCAAATTTTGTACCAAACGTCTTGTTATGGTATCTACAGTTTCCGCACCTAGGGCGAGATTTGCAATCTTTCCAGCGGTGTCCTTCCTTTCCACATTGCGTGCAGACTTCCTTGTTTTGGCAGTGTTTACCAATATGTCCGAACCGGCCGCAGCAATAGCATTGAGTCGGCCTAAGACATTCCTTAATGGGCACTTGTTCCCAACCGACACGGATTTTCCCGGCCATCATCGCCTCGCGAAAGGCGGTCGGATCCATTTCAATTAAGAAATTAGATGAACGAGTACGCCTGACGCATTTGCGAATCGTAATGACCGAGTCGTCCACACCGGCTAGGTCTTTCAGTCTGCTGA
>JANDEH010000128.1:10000-25000 GCA_024610705.1 Tetragnatha versicolor
GACGGGCGGTGTGCACAAAGCGCAGGGACGTAATCAACAC
The DNA here is from genome assembly GCA_024610705.1 of Tetragnatha versicolor. Lineage (NCBI taxonomy): Eukaryota > Metazoa > Arthropoda > Arachnida > Araneae > Tetragnathidae > Tetragnatha > Tetragnatha versicolor. The sequence goes on from JANDEH010000128.1 coordinate 10,041, forward strand.
GAGCTGATGACTCAATGCTTACTGGGAATTCCTCGTTCAAGGAAAACAATTACAATTTCCTATCCCTAGCACGAAGGAGTTTCAACGGGTTACCCACTCCTATCGGAGAGGGAAAGCACACGCTGATTCCTTCAATGTGGCGCGCGTGCGGCCCCGAACATCTAAGGGCATCCTGACCTGTTTTTGCTCAGTTTCGTGCGGCTGAACACCGCTTGTCCCTCTAAGAAGACCTCGATACGTTAAATGATATCGAGTCTATTTAGTAGGCTAGAGTCTCGCTCGTTATCGCAATAAAGCAGACAAATCACTCCACCAACTAGAAACGGCCATGCACCACCTGTCACAGAATCAAGAAAGAGCTCTTAATCTGTCAATCCTTCCTGTGTCCGGGCCGGGTGAGTTGCACCGTGTTGAGTCAAATTAAGCCGCAGGCCCCATTTCTTGTGTGCGCTTCCGTCAATTCCTTTAAGTTTCAGCTTTGCAACCATACTCCCCCCGGAACCCAAAAGCTTTGGTTTCCCGGAAGCTGCCCGGCGCGTCATTTGAGGAACGCAGCCGGATCGCTGGCTGGCATCGTTTATGGTCAGAACTAGGGCGGTATCTGATCGCCTTCGAACCTCTGACTTTCGTTCTTGATTAATGGAAACATTCTTGGCAAATGCTTTCGCAGTAGTTCGTCGTGCGGCGGTCCAAGAATTTCACCTCTAGCGTCGCAATACGAATGCCCCCGTCTGTCCCTCTTAATCATTACCTCGTGTTCCGAAAACCAACAAAATAGAACCGAGGTCCTATTCCATTATTCCATGCAACATTATTCAGGCGTCGCGCCTGCTTTGAGCACTCTAATTTTTTCAAAGTAAACTTGCCGGTCACCCAGGACAACCGGTGAAGATCATCCGGGGAAACCGGCCGGACGTACCGGACGGGCAGTAGCCGACTTGCGTCGGACCACCCGCCCGGGTACTGAGATCCAACTACGAGCTTTTTAACCGCAACAACTTTAATATACGCTATTGGAGCTGGAGTTACCGCGGATGCTGGCACCAGACTTTACCTCCAATAGATCATCGTTAAAGGATTTAGAGTGTACTCATTCCAATTACGGGGTCTCAAAAGAGTCCCGTATTGTTATTTTTCGTCACTACCTCCCCGTGCCGGGAGTGGGTAATTTGCGCGCCTGCTGCCTTCCTTGGATGTGGTAGCCGTTTCTCAGGCTCCCTCTCCGGAATCGAACCCTGATCCCCCGTTACCCGTTACGACCATGGTAGGCGCGTAACCTACCATCGACAGTTGATAAGGCAGACACTTGAAAGATACGTCGCCGACACAAAGATCGTGCGATCAGCCCAAAGTTATACAGAGTCACCACGAGAACGGAACAGAGTCCCGATCGGTTTTGGTCTAATAAAAGCGCTCGTCCCCGAAGGTCGGAGCTCTGCTGCATGTATTAGCTCTAGAATTGCCACAGTTATCCAAGTAGAAAAGTACGATCCAAGGAACCATAACTGATTTAATGAGCCATTCGCGGTTTCGCCTTAATACGGCATGAACTTAGACATGCATGGCTTAATCTTTGAGACAAGCATATGACTACTGGCAGGATCAACCAGGTTACTTCGATGCAGAGCAAAGAAGTTTGGGAGCAATGGAGCGACCCAAATCGAAACTAAAAAAGACAGCCGCAGAGAACCTGCGGAGCCTCCGTTAATAACGAATTTAGATTCACTCATCGCATTCTTCAACGGTTCTAGACTCACGGCATCCCCACCGACGTCCCGTCGGGGGGCGAGAGCTTAGGCGTCGAGAAGTTTAGTACGACGGACAGAAATGCGGGCAAACAACAGCCCTATCATAAAGCATCGCATCGCAGCAACGGCACGGCGGCCTCGCAAGCAAGCGATACCGCATCCAGCGCTACTGTCCACATTGAACGGAACGATCTCGCTTTCGCGAGACCTCGATTGAAGACTCGTCTTTCCAGATTCGTCTTCAACCATGTCTCCCACAAGTATGGCGGGGAAGGCCTTCGTCGTGGACGCGTTAGGCCTAAAACGCGTTTTCCCGCCAAAACTCGCCGGACGCACGGTACGTTAAATACCTGCGAAAGAGCGCGAAATCGGGTCCCGTTTTCGTCTTCCTCGGACTTAGCCTCGATTTCACGCCAAAAACCCGTCTCGATGGGTCACATAAACAAAGCCCTTATCTTAAAACAACATTGTAACCCGACACCTGTCGAGTAACGAAAACAAGTTTTGAGTCATTCCTAGCGAACTTTCCCACGCTTTTGCGGAACGGCGGTACTTTGAAATTTTTCGGAACTTTGAACGGAGACGGGTATTTTCCCATTGAAGCAACGTTGGTTGGGCGAGTGCACGCGCACGCTTTTAGGTGCGGAAAATCCATTTTCTCCAAATTTAACGCTACACTTCCGGTTTTTGGTAAACGGGTTTTATCGTGGCGGGCCCGTTTCGGTACAGGTAATGGTTAAGAAATTTGACCTTGGGAAAGTGACCTTGACACGGTCGCTCGAGCGGCCCCTGGCTGCCATTTCGAAACCGAGAATTTCCGGCTCGAGATTTTTTGGAGTTATTCGGGTACTCGGGGTTAATTCCGGAAAAGGAAACTATATTTTCGAGTATTTAACGGAAAAAATGCGAAATGGGACTTTGAAATTTTCGAAATCGGCGTCTAGCGGAACAACGCCCACTTTCTCCTTATCCGGTTCAGATATAAAATCGAAACCCGTCCTACGACGTGCTTGCACGCAAACTTCGAAATCGGTCGGAAAATCGTTAATTAGTTAATTGCGACCTACTTTCGTTTTTAGGCCTAACCGTTAAAAGAACCGGAAGTGATCTCGAAAAGTCTCGAAAGTTGTTAATTTTCCGAAAAAACCCGCCGAGGAGCTCGAAACGACACCTTCCGTAAGTCTGCCCGACGCCCGGTACGGCTATAATCGGGTAAAATCCAAAAAACCAATCAGAACACAGAAGCCCCGCCCCCTTCCGCTTCGCGAGCCCCGAAAAGAACCCATTCGTTGCGCGCGCCCCGCCCTGACCCTCCACATTCCAATGAAATCGTTCAAGGCCACCGGTTGGATCGAATAGATAACGCATCTTTCGTTCCTCCTTCCGTTGAGGGGGCCGTTCGCAAATTTACTCTCGGTCGAGGGTTTTCGCTTCGCCACGCCCACAATTTAAAAGTCCGAAATCCGAATTCGAAATATGCGGAAGCGGTAAAAATTACCTTTCGAAAGACACCTCGACCGTTCTTTTCCGCCCCCTGGTTCCGCCCCTGCAGTGATTTAGGGAAACAACGCCCGCACGTGGCGAAGTTGAAACGGTCGTTTCTCCCTTTGTAATACAGCTGTGACCTTGAAATTTTAATAAGTTGTTTATATGGCGGATGCCAGTAATCTATTCGCAAAATCGGTCCCCTTTGTCGATTAGGGGGCCGTGTACAAATTAAATAGCGCAAAAATTACTTAATATTCTATTAAATCCCGAAATATGTACGGAACCCTTAGTGCGACACGCCGTTTTAATCAGCTCCAGGTCCCCAAAAACATACTAAAATTTCAGAAAGATCGAACGAGAACAACGCATTTCCAATTTTTGCATAGCAACAAAGACAATGGGGAATCGTAGTTCGTTGGACGGCACGTGTCAAGGTTCACACGCTTGTTTCTTCCCTTCTAAGGCAGCTGGGACCTTGAAATTTCAATACGTGTTGTATAAAATTATTGTACACAATCTATTAAAATTTCAGGGTCACACTTTCATTAGGGGGCCGTACACAAATTTAAATCGAAAAAATACTTTAAAATTCAATAATTCAAATTTTCCACGATAGATTTTCGAGATCGATACTTTTTTTTAATTGGGGCAATGCCGGAAACAACATACTAAAATTTCTTCAAATTCCTAGGAGCGGTTTTTGAAAAATATTTTTTTAAAGATTTTTTTCAAACTTGTAAAATACGATTTAAATACTTGAAAGCATTGTATCGATTTGAAATGTCAATATGTTCAAGTAGCATGGGAGGGGCAACTTTTATTAGAATTTCGTAACAAAATCTCGATTAGGGGGCTTTCCAGAAATTAAAAAGTCGAAATTCTTAAAAAAATTCTTGCCCGAAAATTATTTGACAGAATCCTTAGTGCCATACTTTTTTTTCTTAGTCTATTGATTCTCTACAACATATAAAATTTAGGAATTTTTGGAATTTTTATTTAAACACAAAGTTCGTTAAAATCTCGAAATAGTTGATTGTAAATTCGGCGCCCCACCCAGTTCGAAAGGTCTTTTTTTTCTGCACAACATACTAGAATTTCGAATAAATCCGATAAGATTTATTTTTCACCTAAAGTAGGAAAACTACATTATCCATGTAGTTAATCCCTTAAAAACCCGGTTCCTCTACAGCTATGACTTTGAAATTTTAATATGTCAGAAGGGCAACATAAGGGCACGTTCTATTAAAATTTCGGGGTATAATTTCAATTAGGGGGCCTTCCAGATATTGAAAACAGCTATAATCGTAATTAATTAATTAAAAATCAACTAATTAACTAATATCTTAGTTCTAGGTGTCTAAAGTTTCCTCTAGTAACATGTGACAACATATTAAAATTTCATAAAGATAGGTAAAGAACAAGGGGTCGAATTCCTCGTGTCCGTTTGCCCCTAGCAACAAAGGATCCAGACAATGGAAAAGTTCGTTGGGCCGAATGGCGCCGGGTCGGTTATTAGCTAATTGAAGGGGTTCTGATTGAGCTATGACTTTGAAATTTTAATATGTCAATAAAAGAGCGACCCTGAAGATTCTATTAACTTTTGGGGTATGTTGTGACGTTAGGGGGTCGTATACAAATTAAAACAGCTATAAATTAAATTATTGGCGGGAAAAACAATAGACAACGACTAGTGCGATACGAATTCTAAAAGGTCTTTAAAAGTTGCACAACATACTGAAATTTCATTAAAATCCGTTGGTATGAATTCAAACTGCGATTTTTTGAAAATATACAAGTAACCGGAAATCGCTTATTACAGGCTTAATGAAAGCCTTAATATTAACGAATCGACACGAAATTTGAATATGTTGTAGCCAGACATGAATTCTAAAACCTATTAAAGTTTGGAGGGTTCAAGTTAATTAGGGGGCCGTATACGAATTTCAAAAGTCAAAAAGTCGTTAAAAATTCTCATTTGAATTCTAACGGACCAATTCCTTAGTGCGACACGTACTTTTACTCGTCTTTTATCAGGCTACAACATATATTTTTTTCATGAATTTATCGTGAGATTTTTGGTCCATTTGGGAAAAAGTTTAGGATTTCAATAAATTAGTTCAAACCAGGTTGTAGAGCGCAATTTTTACATGATCCCCTAAAATTTTCAAGTTCCTATTAGCATTTTTAATGAGTTTTCAGAATATATAAAGCATTATATTGGCAAATGATTAGAATTTAAATGGTGATCTCGAATTTGGGAAATTAACTAGAGTCATTCGCGTTCAGGACAAGTAAGCTCCATTCCGCTTCAGAAAATCCTGGTTGACGTCAGAATCACCATGGAAACCCGTAATTCTGGAAAAACTTTGCCATAACGGTCCTTTACTCATAAGTAAAATCAAAAAAAATTTTTAAATAATAATTTTGGATTTATTAAGGATTTGCGGACTTGTGTTTTTCGAGGGTAGCATAGACTTTTTTTCAAACTCTAATAAATACCTAAATTGTTATTGGATTGGTATAAAAATCGGATATGATGGTCATCTAGAGGTCAACTTTAATTTTCTTTGGCCGAAAAAACGATATTTTAATATCTATTGTGCTCAAAACGCGAAAAACCGACATTTCTCGGAACCAGAACGCAAAATCGCGGAGGGCCGAATTTTGATTCCAATTTTTTGAAATTTCAGATTCTGGAAGCCACGACATCACACTCGAAAGGTTATAGGTCGTCGACCCGGTAGAAATTTTTTAAAGTGCTTTTTTTCTATATTTCCGGTACATTTCCAAATCGGACCTTAAAAGGCGTCGGAAAATTAAAATTACAGTCAGAATTTCATGAAAATCGAATACGTTGCTCATCGAGAGGCCTATTACTAGAAACCAGTGTTTAAAATTCCGTTACTCGTTTTAAATTACTTAAAAATCTATAAATCCCTCCGTTTGCTATGCACGGCCATACGGTAAAACAGTGTTCCGGAAATTCCTAATAAAATCTTTAATAACGCTCTTATCTCAACGAAACTCCGGAAAATAATAGCCAAACGGATGAAGAAAATTAACGCACCCTTAAAAAAAATTAATTAAAAGGTTTAGTATTTTAAAAGAACCCGCGAATGCGAATCTCCCAGAAAACACGCATTTCGGTACCGAAACTTTGAAAATTCGTAGCTCCCGAACCGAGTAAAATAAAATTACGAAACAGGTCTCTAAAAATAGCCTGGAGTCTATATTACAACATATCAAAAGGAATAATTCAAAAAAAGTGGTTAACTTATTCAATACAGCGATCTAAAAAATCAAATAATGGGAAGCTACTCAAAGATTCGTGCTGCCATCTACAATGTCCAATGAAGCGGAAAAAAATAATTGGAACGCTCGGTACGGAATTAATCGTCGTGCCTTTATTATTTATGGTAACGCCTCCATTTTCGGACAAAAATTGCACAATATTATTTCCTTCAATATGGAACAGTCGAAAACCCGAAAGAATTATATTAAGGGGGTCCCAAACACTTCGTTCCGCTCCTATGCTCTCGATGCTAAGCTTTATCGCTCAAAAAAAAATACTTCCCATCGGTATAAAATTAAAAAAATTACACCCCCACGTAGCCCAGAATGTGTAGTTTATTATACCGAGAGATCGAGTTCTCTGAAGCATTACTAGTATCCCAAAATCCGGGTCTCCCGATCCGGTCTACCGCTCTTCAATGGAAATTTTAAAAAGAGGGCGGAGCCAAGCGGTCGAGGTTGCGTCATTGTCAGATCCTTTCCGTAAGGTGCTGCCATCTAGAATGGAGGGAGAGGGTCGAACGGTAAACTTTTGCTCATTAACAAGGTTTACTGGAATCGTATTTTAATTAACTTAAACAAGTCCCACCGATTAATAACTTACATTTTCTGAAAGGGGAAGAAATTCTCTACATTGCGTGATGCTTTTCGAGAGTGTGGATGATTTATTTAAGAAATAAATGAACTAAACACGCCTATGGAAAAATAGCATTGGAAAATTAAACTCCCAGACTGAACTTGACCTCATGAACTAATTAAGCCAATTAAGGGATTTTAACCACTCGATTCACTTAGAAAAAATATAGGACAAAGTGATATTAAGAGGGTTTAGCTTCGGAAAGGTTTTTAATTTGATTTTGAGCAAATCTGCAAAACCAATTCATAATGGAGTGAATTTTTTCAAACTTGGACCTAATTTGAAAGGTAGTTATACTCTTAACTAAGAGTGACGGTAGTGGATATCATGATTAACAACTCTCATATTTAAAAGCAAACTCTGAAATGTACCAATTTTTATTTTAAATACCTCAATTTTTGAATTTTCTGAACCCTGTTTTTTAATGAATGTAGAGTGCATATAAGTGGAAATTGGTAATTTTAACACTAAATAAAGGCCGATTAAGCTTAAAGAACATTCACCCGTCTTAGATAAAAGTGTTTTACAGCTCATGTTAACAGGAATTTCAAAAAATATTACTTTCAGTACCCCAAATCAGAGATTTCCCAAAACCAAACTGTAATGTTAATGCAATGGGAAATTTTAGCTATAAATTGAAACTAATCGGAAAGTTTCCAGACCCAATTTATATTGTTTCAATCTACTCGTGGTTTGTTGTTTTAAAAGATATTTTGCGAAATTCCAGTTCGGGGGCCTTCCACAAATTTAAAATAGTAATAACGGTATTTTCGAAATTTCTCCCGAACCGAAACTCGGATCGCTTAGCAAAAACAACCATCTCAAAGAACGTTTAGAGATGCGTAATAATCATGTCACTAAGAGTGTGTCAAAACGCAAGAAAAAGAACCGGGAGTATTTGAATTTCGACGCAGAACAATGGCGCCGGTAAACGACAAACGGGTTTTTCCCCGCCGCGTGCTTCCGTTGCTGCTACCGCCCAACAATCCGATCAATCTTTTTCCAATCGCGCTCGTTATATCGTTTCAAACACTTTGAGAGTTTAATACATTGAATCTCATTCGATTCTGCATCGATCGGTACCAAGCATTAACTGTCGGGTACGTTAGTTGGTTCACAAAAGAGGTATTAAGGTTGAGACGCTTAAAGCCGTCTTAATTTAAATAATATTTATAATTTCGCTTAGTAAACTCCATACAGTGTTATTCATGTTCCTCAGGAACAATAAAATATGAAGTTTTTGAATGGGAGAGTGCTAGATCCGGAGTAACGAATTTTTGAACTTTCCGAAAACGAAATGGCTCGGAATTCAAATTTGCAACTCGCATTACTCCAGAACTAAGAAACCCGTCGCTTAGCAAAAACTACCATCTTAAAGCACAGACCGAGGTGCGAAATAATTGCGTATTTGTTAGTGTGAGAGACCAGTAGAAAAAATGCTACAGCGCATTGAAATTCGACGTACATCAATGGCGCCGGTGAAGGGGAATCCGTTGCATGATCCGGCGCGTGCTCTCATGACGGTTCCCGCCGATCACTCTTTTTGAAATAGCGTTCGTTATACTTCTTTTAGAGCTTAGCAAGTTAATATATATTAAACCTCGTTGAAATACGCGTCGAACGGTACTAATCACTAACTGCCCTTTCGAGCGCTACACTGAAAAATGAACAAAAGTTTAAACAGTAGTGAATCCCTCTGTTATGAAAATATCATTGTTGTGTGTTTCTGACAAATAAATATTTCTTTCAACAGTACCCTTTGTATGATGAAGTGATTGTTGCAGAGTCTTTGTTGAGAGATAAAACTGAAAATTTCTAGAGACTAAGTTGTGAAAACTGTGTTCTTCAATAAAACATGTTTAAAGTAAAGGTCTACCAATATGGTGAATAAATTTCAAACTCCCGCACTTTTCAGGGCACGACACAAAATATGATTTATGTAAAAAAAAACCAGAACCACATGTAATGTGGTAATTTTGAAAGTCGAAATTAAGATGAAGTATTTTTAAAGTATGATCAAGTGGCGAGTCTCATTGAATCTCAACAAGATGGTGGTCAATAAATTTCAAACTTCCACTCTTTTCAGGGCACGACACAAAATATGATTTATGTAAAAAAAAACAGAACCACATGTAATGTGGTAATTTTGAAAGTCCAAAGTTTGATGTATTTTTAAAATATGATCAAGTGGTGAATCTCGTAGAATTTCACCAAGACGGTAGTCAATAAATTTCAAACTTCCACTCTTTTCGGGGCACCACACAAAATGTGATTTATATAAAAAAAAAAGATAGAACCACACGTAATGTGGTTCTTTTCTGGGCACGGCACAAAAAGAAAAAATGGAATAAAAAAAAAAGATGAAAGAATGCAGGCGTAGCCTACAAATCTTCCAGTCAGAGGATGAGTCTCAATAGATCGCAGTATGGTGGCTGCTCTACTACGTACGACACCCAGACCAGTACCCAAGTCGTCTACAGACGATTTGGCGCCCGAGCATCACACCCAGAGGGTTTGGACCCGAAGCCGAGCGGGAATGTCTAATCCCGCTCTGAGATGCTCCAAGTCGAAAGGGCCTCGTCGCCGCTCTATCCAAGACTTTTGCAAATCTTGGTATAAGGAGCGGCTAACTCTGCCTATCGACAACTCGGGCGCGAACGGTAACGTTGAGAATCTAGACGGGATTCCGACTTAGAGGCGTTCAGTCGTAATCCCGCGGATGGTAGCTTCGCACCACTGGTCGCTCGACCAAGCACATGTACCAAGTATCCGAACCTGCGGTTCCTCTCGTACTGAGCAGGATTACTATCGCAACGTCTCATAATTTCCATCAGTAGGATCCTACGTTTGCAAACCGTTCCGCCTCGTTTGGTTCGAGGCACTCGGCTAACGACCACGCTACGGTAGTCACCCTGCCCAGCCAAAGAAGACTTCCGAGCGGGTTTCTAGATTCTCAATTCAATTGCTTTTCATCTTATTTAATGGGTACTTTAATTTTGATTTTTTAGTATTTTAGTGAGAGGCCTAAACTGAAATTTTCCTACTTCCCAAATTTAGAGTCCTCTCACTGGAAGATCGGCAGTCTAGCCTGCGGGCCCAAACTGGCCTTTATTTGATACTCTAGATTACATAATACATAATAATAATAATATTTACACAAAATTCAAATTTGTACATCAGATGGTCGCTTTTCTACATTGTTTCCTCTATCATGAAGTTAGTCCTGCGTTTCATGATGTCCTTTAGAATCCTTCTTGTTTTCTCGTTTCTCAGTAGCTGGATCAACGTCTTGCCCTCGAATCCTATCCTTGTGTCGACGTCGTCGATGCAGTCCCACACTGCGTGCTCAACTGTGTCGTCCACCAGACAGGATCTACATTCCTTCCGTCTTTTATGCATCCAATTTTGGTATGACCCAAATGATCCGTGCCCAGTCACAATTTGATTAATGTGAAAATCTCCATACACTCTAAGAAGACTGGGCACCGGAATCAAGTTAAAAGTTCGCCTTCCGTTTTCTGAGTATATCCATTTTTCTTTCCATTCTTTCATGGCATTCTCTTTTAACTGCCACTTTACAGCAGAGAGTGGCAGTTTTACTCTGGTTCCAACCACTGGTAGGTCAGTGGCTTCTTTTGCTGTTACATCTGCCTCTTCATTTCCCTCATGCCCCACATGGGCTTTCACCCACATGAGGGAGACCTCTTTTCCGTCTCTTTCGTGTTCTGCTATTTTACTTCGTAGTTTTAGAGTTCTGCTGTCAGTGATAACTCCTGTCGCCCTTTTTATAGCGGCAAGAGAATCAGATACGATCTTGAATTTTTCCCCGGTCTGGTGTTTAACTTCATCTACTGCTGCTTCAATGGCTAGTAGTTCAGCCTCGAATACGGTACCGTAGTCGGATATCCTTTCCTTTATCACTTTTACTGTGGTGTCATTTCTTTTTACTACTACTCCGAATCCGACTTTTGCATTTATCTTGGAACCGTCTGTGAAGATATAAACTTCACCGTTGGTTTTTTCCTCTTCCTTGTAGACTTTCCAATCCATATGCCTTCTCTCCCAAGGTGGATAATGACATCTGTCTTGTCTCTCTATCATTTCATCTTCGAAGACTTGCCCCTTGTAGTCGAAACTCCTTCTCAGCTTTGCAGTCTCGTAATAAGTTTTTAGTTTCTGCGCTTGGAGTTCTAATGGTAGAACTCCAGCCAGTACATTTAATGCATCATTCGAGACTGTGGTGTATGCCTTAGTGATCAATTTCAAAGGACCTCTTTGTATCTGTCCTAATTTTATATTCAACTTAACTTTATTTTCGTACCAAATCTCGGCACCATATAGTATCATTTTTTCTATTGCTTTACTATAGATTAATTTCTTTACTTCGGGGTTTAAACCCCATTCAATTCTGCATTTTTGGGCTAATGCATAATATTGGGTTAGGACTTTATCTTTAGTTTCATTTAAATGCTTAGTCCACGTTAATTTACTGTCAATATGTACTCCTAGATATTTGATAGAGTCACTACGTTTGATCCTGTTTCCTCCTATGTTGACAGTTGGATATCTAGTAATTGTCCCTTTACTGTAGAGTGTATAGCTTGATTTCTCAAAGTTAACTTTGAGGTGGTTACTTTCCAGCCATTGGTTTATTTTTAATAGTACATCTTCAGCAATGTTGGTCACCAGATACGCTCTGGTCGACTCGAAAGCTATTACCAAGTCGTCTGCGAAAGCCTGGATGTATACATTTTCTCCAAAGTTTTTCGTCAATAGGTCATTTATCATTACAAGCCATAGTATAGGTCCTAAACTTGATCCCTGTGGGACTCCCACTGAGTAGCTTAAAGCTACTCCTTTGCACTTTACTCTTCGGTCTCTAAGAAAATCAAGGACAGTATCTTTTAGATATTTGGGCACGTCCAAGTTCCTTATTTTTCTTTCAAGTACATTCCAATGTACAGAGTTGAAAGCATTTTCTAAGTCCAGTGAAACACAGGCCAGAATTTTCTTTCGTTCTAATGTGTCCTTGATTGTTCTGACTAGTCTCTCCAACGCTTCGGTCGTTCCCATGAACTTTCTGAAGCCGTACTGTCTCGCATCGATTTGACCGCTCGTTTCCAAGTGATAAGTGAGTCGGTTCGTCAGTAGCTTATCATATAGCTTTCCGAGAGTTGAGAGCAAACAGATCGGTCTATAGTCTGCTGCCCTGTCGTGTGACCTGTTTGGCTTTGGTATCAACGCAATCTCGGCAACTTTCCAAACTTTAGGGAAGTATTGGAGCCTCAGGCATCCATTAAAAAGTCTCATTAGGATCTCTGGCCTGAGATCGTGTATCTTAATTACGATCTCTCCCGGTATATGATCCGGTCCGGGCGCTTTCCCTCTCTTGATATCTTTGACTGCATATTGGAGTTCTCCTGGCGTAAACTCCAACACATCTGGTGTGGTTCCGTTCCATGCAGAAGCTATGGGCCCGCTTTGAAAGTGGTGCTCGAGTATAACTCGTATGCTATCATCTTCGTTTTTTGTGCTCTCGCCCGTGGGCAAAGTTATGCTTCCAATTCTTCTGCTCCGTCGTGTTCTGCCCATGATTGTATCATATTTTTCGAATAAATTCGAAGTTCCTGTATTGCTTATGAATTCCCTAAAGCTCTTTCGCTTTGCTTGTAAGATCATTCTCTTGTAGAGAGCTGCTTGCTCTCTGAATTTCAACTTCCAGACCTCGCGTGTGGGGCCGCTTAGTCCTTTGTATCGTCTTCTCGTGGCTCGAGTTCTGGATCGCTGTTCTTGCAGCTGGCTCGTCCACCATATCGCAGTTTTCCTCTGTCGCTTTTCCTTCATACAGGCGACAGATATCTCTACAATTTTGCTATTTACAATATTTACATAATTTTCAACACTCATGCATGAGTCCAAATTCGGTTCGCTTACAGAATCCAAGAATTCTGAGATTTCAGTTTCGAACTTCTGCCAATCTAATCTTGTGAGTTCAATTCTAATAGAGCTTTTCAGCTTTTCCTTCTCTCCCAGGGTCACCGTTATCATGTTATGATCACTCAATGTGTCGTAGTCACTAATTATGCAGCTTAGTACGTCCGTGTTCTTTGCCATCGCCAAGTCGATCCAACTCTCCCCGCGCGAGCAGGAGAAAGTCGGGTCGCTGGCAGGATCATTCAATATAGTGAGTCCATTTTCGAGACAGAAGAGGATAGTCTCCTCTCCTCTGAGATCGGTCGTCTCACCGCCCCAAATGTGACTCTTAGCGTTAAAGTCTCCAAGTATAAGCCACTTGGAGCTCTTTGCTTCGTCTAGTTTTTCCTGCAAGACTCCCAGCGTCACCAGTAGATTCTCACTGGGTGACGCATATAGAGTTGCAATATACATCTCACTGTCCTTTAGTGTGACTTTTGCCACACAGACATCTCTATGTCTAAGGATCTCTTTCGTGATCAGTGACCTCTGAACAAGAAGGGCCGCTCGGGGGTTTGCCCCTTGTACCGTTATATACTCAGTACAGTATAACTGCACTGAGTCTTCTCTACAATATGGTTCATTTAGTGAGACCACATTAGGCTTAGACTGCAGTAGCTCGTGCTCTAGATGGGCAGTTGCTGCCCTACTGTTTCCTAAATTTATATGGTAGGCTGTAAAGCTATCCATAGTTAATACGGGATTTTAGCTTTTTCACCTCCATGTCGTGTATCTTACATTTTTTGGACTCCATGCATGAGTGAGCAGTCTCAAATTTTGTACCAAACGTCTTGTTATGGTATCTACAGTTTCCGCACCTAGGGCGAGATTTGCAATCTTTCCAGCGGTGTCCTTCCTTTCCACATTGCGTGCAGACTTCCTTGTTTTGGCAGTGTTTACCAATATGTCCGAACCGGCCGCAGCAATAGCATTGAGTCGGCCTAAGACATTCCTTAATGGGCACTTGTTCCCAACCGACACGGATTTTCCCGGCCATCATCGCCTCGCGAAAGGCGGTCGGATCCATTTCAATTAAGAAATTAGATGAACGAGTACGCCTGACGCATTTGCGAATCGTAATGACCGAGTCGTCCACACCGGCTAGGTCTTTCAGTCTGCTGACTATTTCATCTTCGGCTACGTCTGCCGTTGATACATTCAATTGGATCATTGGATTCCTCTTTTTAGGCGCGTGGGCGGATATATGGATCCCTTTCTCCGCGTCACCTATTTCTTTGAGAATGCGTTCGATGTCCTCTGCATCTCCCGTATGCACAGCAAGACCTCCGTTTTTCATTCTCTTAGTCTTTCGAATCTTAATTCCCTTTTCGTTGGGATTTATAGACTTTAGTGCTGCTTCGAACTGCTCTGCAGTGGCAGTCTTTGCTGGTCTTAGATTGACCACATGGTCCGTCTTAGGGGACTTCACTTCCTTGACGACTTTTGCATACGTCCTTTCTGGGGTCTTGGCTTCCCCTTTCACTCTTTCTAAGTCTATCGCCGACTGAGTCGCGATTTTTACAATCAATGTCACTTCGTTGACCGCCTTGCCAAAGGCTTCTTTTCCGATCTTACTAGAATTTAGTAGAGTCAAAAGCCGCGCCTGAGCGCCCATAATTTCATTCACCAAATCATAATTCGGTGGTAGGTCCACGCTACTCGCCAGCTCGGATGGAGCGGCAAGTGCTGGATATACTTCCTCAATATCCTTGTCCTTAGTCATAATAAGGCTCCCTCTCTGCTCTCTAATTTAGCCAGTCGATTTTATATAAAAGTCAACTGTTGCCCGGCCCAGACCACGAGGAGGTATAGAGAGCTGACCG
>JANDEH010000128.1:30000-43694 GCA_024610705.1 Tetragnatha versicolor
CTTTCGCAGTAGTTCGTCGTGCGGCGGTCCAAGAATTTCACCTCTAGCGTCGCAATACGAATGCCCCCGTCTGTCCCTCTTAATCATTACCTCGTGTTCCGAAAACCAACAAAATAGAACCGAGGTCCTATTCCATTATTCCATGCAACATTATTCAGGCGTCGCGCCTGCTTTGAGCACTCTAATTTTTTCAAAGTAAACTTGCCGGTCACCCAGGACAACCGGTGAAGATCATCCGGGGAAACCGGCCGGACGTACCGGACGGGCAGTAGCCGACTTGCGTCGGACCACCCGCCCGGGTACTGAGATCCAACTACGAGCTTTTTAACCGCAACAACTTTAATATACGCTATTGGAGCTGGAGTTACCGCGGATGCTGGCACCAGACTTTACCTCCAATAGATCATCGTTAAAGGATTTAGAGTGTACTCATTCCAATTACGGGGTCTCAAAAGAGTCCCGTATTGTTATTTTTCGTCACTACCTCCCCGTGCCGGGAGTGGGTAATTTGCGCGCCTGCTGCCTTCCTTGGATGTGGTAGCCGTTTCTCAGGCTCCCTCTCCGGAATCGAACCCTGATCCCCCGTTACCCGTTACGACCATGGTAGGCGCGTAACCTACCATCGACAGTTGATAAGGCAGACACTTGAAAGATACGTCGCCGACACAAAGATCGTGCGATCAGCCCAAAGTTATACAGAGTCACCACGAGAACGGAACAGAGTCCCGATCGGTTTTGGTCTAATAAAAGCGCTCGTCCCCGAAGGTCGGAGCTCTGCTGCATGTATTAGCTCTAGAATTGCCACAGTTATCCAAGTAGAAAAGTACGATCCAAGGAACCATAACTGATTTAATGAGCCATTCGCGGTTTCGCCTTAATACGGCATGAACTTAGACATGCATGGCTTAATCTTTGAGACAAGCATATGACTACTGGCAGGATCAACCAGGTTACTTCGATGCAGAGCAAAGAAGTTTGGGAGCAATGGAGCGACCCAAATCGAAACTAAAAAAGACAGCCGCAGAGAACCTGCGGAGCCTCCGTTAATAACGAATTTAGATTCACTCATCGCATTCTTCAACGGTTCTAGACTCACGGCATCCCCACCGACGTCCCGTCGGGGGGCGAGAGCTTAGGCGTCGAGAAGTTTAGTACGACGGACAGAAATGCGGGCAAACAACAGCCCTATCATAAAGCATCGCATCGCAGCAACGGCACGGCGGCCTCGCAAGCAAGCGATACCGCATCCAGCGCTACTGTCCACATTGAACGGAACGATCTCGCTTTCGCGAGACCTCGATTGAAGACTCGTCTTTCCAGATTCGTCTTCAACCATGTCTCCCACAAGTATGGCGGGGAAGGCCTTCGTCGTGGACGCGTTAGGCCTAAAACGCGTTTTCCCGCCAAAACTCGCCGGACGCACGGTACGTTAAATACCTGCGAAAGAGCGCGAAATCGGGTCCCGTTTTCGTCTTCCTCGGACTTAGCCTCGATTTCACGCCAAAAACCCGTCTCGATGGGTCACATAAACAAAGCCCTTATCTTAAAACAACATTGTAACCCGACACCTGTCGAGTAACGAAAACAAGTTTTGAGTCATTCCTAGCGAACTTTCCCACGCTTTTGCGGAACGGCGGTACTTTGAAATTTTTCGGAACTTTGAACGGAGACGGGTATTTTCCCATTGAAGCAACGTTGGTTGGGCGAGTGCACGCGCACGCTTTTAGGTGCGGAAAATCCATTTTCTCCAAATTTAACGCTACACTTCCGGTTTTTGGTAAACGGGTTTTATCGTGGCGGGCCCGTTTCGGTACAGGTAATGGTTAAGAAATTTGACCTTGGGAAAGTGACCTTGACACGGTCGCTCGAGCGGCCCCTGGCTGCCATTTCGAAACCGAGAATTTCCGGCTCGAGATTTTTTGGAGTTATTCGGGTACTCGGGGTTAATTCCGGAAAAGGAAACTATATTTTCGAGTATTTAACGGAAAAAATGCGAAATGGGACTTTGAAATTTTCGAAATCGGCGTCTAGCGGAACAACGCCCACTTTCTCCTTATCCGGTTCAGATATAAAATCGAAACCCGTCCTACGACGTGCTTGCACGCAAACTTCGAAATCGGTCGGAAAATCGTTAATTAGTTAATTGCGACCTACTTTCGTTTTTAGGCCTAACCGTTAAAAGAACCGGAAGTGATCTCGAAAAGTCTCGAAAGTTGTTAATTTTCCGAAAAAACCCGCCGAGGAGCTCGAAACGACACCTTCCGTAAGTCTGCCCGACGCCCGGTACGGCTATAATCGGGTAAAATCCAAAAAACCAATCAGAACACAGAAGCCCCGCCCCCTTCCGCTTCGCGAGCCCCGAAAAGAACCCATTCGTTGCGCGCGCCCCGCCCTGACCCTCCACATTCCAATGAAATCGTTCAAGGCCACCGGTTGGATCGAATAGATAACGCATCTTTCGTTCCTCCTTCCGTTGAGGGGGCCGTTCGCAAATTTACTCTCGGTCGAGGGTTTTCGCTTCGCCACGCCCACAATTTAAAAGTCCGAAATCCGAATTCGAAATATGCGGAAGCGGTAAAAATTACCTTTCGAAAGACACCTCGACCGTTCTTTTCCGCCCCCTGGTTCCGCCCCTGCAGTGATTTAGGGAAACAACGCCCGCACGTGGCGAAGTTGAAACGGTCGTTTCTCCCTTTGTAATACAGCTGTGACCTTGAAATTTTAATAAGTTGTTTATATGGCGGATGCCAGTAATCTATTCGCAAAATCGGTCCCCTTTGTCGATTAGGGGGCCGTGTACAAATTAAATAGCGCAAAAATTACTTAATATTCTATTAAATCCCGAAATATGTACGGAACCCTTAGTGCGACACGCCGTTTTAATCAGCTCCAGGTCCCCAAAAACATACTAAAATTTCAGAAAGATCGAACGAGAACAACGCATTTCCAATTTTTGCATAGCAACAAAGACAATGGGGAATCGTAGTTCGTTGGACGGCACGTGTCAAGGTTCACACGCTTGTTTCTTCCCTTCTAAGGCAGCTGGGACCTTGAAATTTCAATACGTGTTGTATAAAATTATTGTACACAATCTATTAAAATTTCAGGGTCACACTTTCATTAGGGGGCCGTACACAAATTTAAATCGAAAAAATACTTTAAAATTCAATAATTCAAATTTTCCACGATAGATTTTCGAGATCGATACTTTTTTTTAATTGGGGCAATGCCGGAAACAACATACTAAAATTTCTTCAAATTCCTAGGAGCGGTTTTTGAAAAATATTTTTTTAAAGATTTTTTTCAAACTTGTAAAATACGATTTAAATACTTGAAAGCATTGTATCGATTTGAAATGTCAATATGTTCAAGTAGCATGGGAGGGGCAACTTTTATTAGAATTTCGTAACAAAATCTCGATTAGGGGGCTTTCCAGAAATTAAAAAGTCGAAATTCTTAAAAAAATTCTTGCCCGAAAATTATTTGACAGAATCCTTAGTGCCATACTTTTTTTTCTTAGTCTATTGATTCTCTACAACATATAAAATTTAGGAATTTTTGGAATTTTTATTTAAACACAAAGTTCGTTAAAATCTCGAAATAGTTGATTGTAAATTCGGCGCCCCACCCAGTTCGAAAGGTCTTTTTTTTCTGCACAACATACTAGAATTTCGAATAAATCCGATAAGATTTATTTTTCACCTAAAGTAGGAAAACTACATTATCCATGTAGTTAATCCCTTAAAAACCCGGTTCCTCTACAGCTATGACTTTGAAATTTTAATATGTCAGAAGGGCAACATAAGGGCACGTTCTATTAAAATTTCGGGGTATAATTTCAATTAGGGGGCCTTCCAGATATTGAAAACAGCTATAATCGTAATTAATTAATTAAAAATCAACTAATTAACTAATATCTTAGTTCTAGGTGTCTAAAGTTTCCTCTAGTAACATGTGACAACATATTAAAATTTCATAAAGATAGGTAAAGAACAAGGGGTCGAATTCCTCGTGTCCGTTTGCCCCTAGCAACAAAGGATCCAGACAATGGAAAAGTTCGTTGGGCCGAATGGCGCCGGGTCGGTTATTAGCTAATTGAAGGGGTTCTGATTGAGCTATGACTTTGAAATTTTAATATGTCAATAAAAGAGCGACCCTGAAGATTCTATTAACTTTTGGGGTATGTTGTGACGTTAGGGGGTCGTATACAAATTAAAACAGCTATAAATTAAATTATTGGCGGGAAAAACAATAGACAACGACTAGTGCGATACGAATTCTAAAAGGTCTTTAAAAGTTGCACAACATACTGAAATTTCATTAAAATCCGTTGGTATGAATTCAAACTGCGATTTTTTGAAAATATACAAGTAACCGGAAATCGCTTATTACAGGCTTAATGAAAGCCTTAATATTAACGAATCGACACGAAATTTGAATATGTTGTAGCCAGACATGAATTCTAAAACCTATTAAAGTTTGGAGGGTTCAAGTTAATTAGGGGGCCGTATACGAATTTCAAAAGTCAAAAAGTCGTTAAAAATTCTCATTTGAAT
Source organism: Tetragnatha versicolor (assembly GCA_024610705.1). Classification (NCBI taxonomy): domain Eukaryota; kingdom Metazoa; phylum Arthropoda; class Arachnida; order Araneae; family Tetragnathidae; genus Tetragnatha; species Tetragnatha versicolor. The sequence continues at coordinate 34,557 of JANDEH010000128.1, forward strand.
TCTAACGGACCAATTCCTTAGTGCGACACGTACTTTTACTCGTCTTTTATCAGGCTACAACATATATTTTTTTCATGAATTTATCGTGAGATTTTTGGTCCATTTGGGAAAAAGTTTAGGATTTCAATAAATTAGTTCAAACCAGGTTGTAGAGCGCAATTTTTACATGATCCCCTAAAATTTTCAAGTTCCTATTAGCATTTTTAATGAGTTTTCAGAATATATAAAGCATTATATTGGCAAATGATTAGAATTTAAATGGTGATCTCGAATTTGGGAAATTAACTAGAGTCATTCGCGTTCAGGACAAGTAAGCTCCATTCCGCTTCAGAAAATCCTGGTTGACGTCAGAATCACCATGGAAACCCGTAATTCTGGAAAAACTTTGCCATAACGGTCCTTTACTCATAAGTAAAATCAAAAAAAATTTTTAAATAATAATTTTGGATTTATTAAGGATTTGCGGACTTGTGTTTTTCGAGGGTAGCATAGACTTTTTTTCAAACTCTAATAAATACCTAAATTGTTATTGGATTGGTATAAAAATCGGATATGATGGTCATCTAGAGGTCAACTTTAATTTTCTTTGGCCGAAAAAACGATATTTTAATATCTATTGTGCTCAAAACGCGAAAAACCGACATTTCTCGGAACCAGAACGCAAAATCGCGGAGGGCCGAATTTTGATTCCAATTTTTTGAAATTTCAGATTCTGGAAGCCACGACATCACACTCGAAAGGTTATAGGTCGTCGACCCGGTAGAAATTTTTTAAAGTGCTTTTTTTCTATATTTCCGGTACATTTCCAAATCGGACCTTAAAAGGCGTCGGAAAATTAAAATTACAGTCAGAATTTCATGAAAATCGAATACGTTGCTCATCGAGAGGCCTATTACTAGAAACCAGTGTTTAAAATTCCGTTACTCGTTTTAAATTACTTAAAAATCTATAAATCCCTCCGTTTGCTATGCACGGCCATACGGTAAAACAGTGTTCCGGAAATTCCTAATAAAATCTTTAATAACGCTCTTATCTCAACGAAACTCCGGAAAATAATAGCCAAACGGATGAAGAAAATTAACGCACCCTTAAAAAAAATTAATTAAAAGGTTTAGTATTTTAAAAGAACCCGCGAATGCGAATCTCCCAGAAAACACGCATTTCGGTACCGAAACTTTGAAAATTCGTAGCTCCCGAACCGAGTAAAATAAAATTACGAAACAGGTCTCTAAAAATAGCCTGGAGTCTATATTACAACATATCAAAAGGAATAATTCAAAAAAAGTGGTTAACTTATTCAATACAGCGATCTAAAAAATCAAATAATGGGAAGCTACTCAAAGATTCGTGCTGCCATCTACAATGTCCAATGAAGCGGAAAAAAATAATTGGAACGCTCGGTACGGAATTAATCGTCGTGCCTTTATTATTTATGGTAACGCCTCCATTTTCGGACAAAAATTGCACAATATTATTTCCTTCAATATGGAACAGTCGAAAACCCGAAAGAATTATATTAAGGGGGTCCCAAACACTTCGTTCCGCTCCTATGCTCTCGATGCTAAGCTTTATCGCTCAAAAAAAAATACTTCCCATCGGTATAAAATTAAAAAAATTACACCCCCACGTAGCCCAGAATGTGTAGTTTATTATACCGAGAGATCGAGTTCTCTGAAGCATTACTAGTATCCCAAAATCCGGGTCTCCCGATCCGGTCTACCGCTCTTCAATGGAAATTTTAAAAAGAGGGCGGAGCCAAGCGGTCGAGGTTGCGTCATTGTCAGATCCTTTCCGTAAGGTGCTGCCATCTAGAATGGAGGGAGAGGGTCGAACGGTAAACTTTTGCTCATTAACAAGGTTTACTGGAATCGTATTTTAATTAACTTAAACAAGTCCCACCGATTAATAACTTACATTTTCTGAAAGGGGAAGAAATTCTCTACATTGCGTGATGCTTTTCGAGAGTGTGGATGATTTATTTAAGAAATAAATGAACTAAACACGCCTATGGAAAAATAGCATTGGAAAATTAAACTCCCAGACTGAACTTGACCTCATGAACTAATTAAGCCAATTAAGGGATTTTAACCACTCGATTCACTTAGAAAAAATATAGGACAAAGTGATATTAAGAGGGTTTAGCTTCGGAAAGGTTTTTAATTTGATTTTGAGCAAATCTGCAAAACCAATTCATAATGGAGTGAATTTTTTCAAACTTGGACCTAATTTGAAAGGTAGTTATACTCTTAACTAAGAGTGACGGTAGTGGATATCATGATTAACAACTCTCATATTTAAAAGCAAACTCTGAAATGTACCAATTTTTATTTTAAATACCTCAATTTTTGAATTTTCTGAACCCTGTTTTTTAATGAATGTAGAGTGCATATAAGTGGAAATTGGTAATTTTAACACTAAATAAAGGCCGATTAAGCTTAAAGAACATTCACCCGTCTTAGATAAAAGTGTTTTACAGCTCATGTTAACAGGAATTTCAAAAAATATTACTTTCAGTACCCCAAATCAGAGATTTCCCAAAACCAAACTGTAATGTTAATGCAATGGGAAATTTTAGCTATAAATTGAAACTAATCGGAAAGTTTCCAGACCCAATTTATATTGTTTCAATCTACTCGTGGTTTGTTGTTTTAAAAGATATTTTGCGAAATTCCAGTTCGGGGGCCTTCCACAAATTTAAAATAGTAATAACGGTATTTTCGAAATTTCTCCCGAACCGAAACTCGGATCGCTTAGCAAAAACAACCATCTCAAAGAACGTTTAGAGATGCGTAATAATCATGTCACTAAGAGTGTGTCAAAACGCAAGAAAAAGAACCGGGAGTATTTGAATTTCGACGCAGAACAATGGCGCCGGTAAACGACAAACGGGTTTTTCCCCGCCGCGTGCTTCCGTTGCTGCTACCGCCCAACAATCCGATCAATCTTTTTCCAATCGCGCTCGTTATATCGTTTCAAACACTTTGAGAGTTTAATACATTGAATCTCATTCGATTCTGCATCGATCGGTACCAAGCATTAACTGTCGGGTACGTTAGTTGGTTCACAAAAGAGGTATTAAGGTTGAGACGCTTAAAGCCGTCTTAATTTAAATAATATTTATAATTTCGCTTAGTAAACTCCATACAGTGTTATTCATGTTCCTCAGGAACAATAAAATATGAAGTTTTTGAATGGGAGAGTGCTAGATCCGGAGTAACGAATTTTTGAACTTTCCGAAAACGAAATGGCTCGGAATTCAAATTTGCAACTCGCATTACTCCAGAACTAAGAAACCCGTCGCTTAGCAAAAACTACCATCTTAAAGCACAGACCGAGGTGCGAAATAATTGCGTATTTGTTAGTGTGAGAGACCAGTAGAAAAAATGCTACAGCGCATTGAAATTCGACGTACATCAATGGCGCCGGTGAAGGGGAATCCGTTGCATGATCCGGCGCGTGCTCTCATGACGGTTCCCGCCGATCACTCTTTTTGAAATAGCGTTCGTTATACTTCTTTTAGAGCTTAGCAAGTTAATATATATTAAACCTCGTTGAAATACGCGTCGAACGGTACTAATCACTAACTGCCCTTTCGAGCGCTACACTGAAAAATGAACAAAAGTTTAAACAGTAGTGAATCCCTCTGTTATGAAAATATCATTGTTGTGTGTTTCTGACAAATAAATATTTCTTTCAACAGTACCCTTTGTATGATGAAGTGATTGTTGCAGAGTCTTTGTTGAGAGATAAAACTGAAAATTTCTAGAGACTAAGTTGTGAAAACTGTGTTCTTCAATAAAACATGTTTAAAGTAAAGGTCTACCAATATGGTGAATAAATTTCAAACTCCCGCACTTTTCAGGGCACGACACAAAATATGATTTATGTAAAAAAAAACCAGAACCACATGTAATGTGGTAATTTTGAAAGTCGAAATTAAGATGAAGTATTTTTAAAGTATGATCAAGTGGCGAGTCTCATTGAATCTCAACAAGATGGTGGTCAATAAATTTCAAACTTCCACTCTTTTCAGGGCACGACACAAAATATGATTTATGTAAAAAAAAACAGAACCACATGTAATGTGGTAATTTTGAAAGTCCAAAGTTTGATGTATTTTTAAAATATGATCAAGTGGTGAATCTCGTAGAATTTCACCAAGACGGTAGTCAATAAATTTCAAACTTCCACTCTTTTCGGGGCACCACACAAAATGTGATTTATATAAAAAAAAAAGATAGAACCACACGTAATGTGGTTCTTTTCTGGGCACGGCACAAAAAGAAAAAATGGAATAAAAAAAAAAGATGAAAGAATGCAGGCGTAGCCTACAAATCTTCCAGTCAGAGGATGAGTCTCAATAGATCGCAGTATGGTGGCTGCTCTACTACGTACGACACCCAGACCAGTACCCAAGTCGTCTACAGACGATTTGGCGCCCGAGCATCACACCCAGAGGGTTTGGACCCGAAGCCGAGCGGGAATGTCTAATCCCGCTCTGAGATGCTCCAAGTCGAAAGGGCCTCGTCGCCGCTCTATCCAAGACTTTTGCAAATCTTGGTATAAGGAGCGGCTAACTCTGCCTATCGACAACTCGGGCGCGAACGGTAACGTTGAGAATCTAGACGGGATTCCGACTTAGAGGCGTTCAGTCGTAATCCCGCGGATGGTAGCTTCGCACCACTGGTCGCTCGACCAAGCACATGTACCAAGTATCCGAACCTGCGGTTCCTCTCGTACTGAGCAGGATTACTATCGCAACGTCTCATAATTTCCATCAGTAGGATCCTACGTTTGCAAACCGTTCCGCCTCGTTTGGTTCGAGGCACTCGGCTAACGACCACGCTACGGTAGTCACCCTGCCCAGCCAAAGAAGACTTCCGAGCGGGTTTCTAGATTCTCAATTCAATTGCTTTTCATCTTATTTAATGGGTACTTTAATTTTGATTTTTTAGTATTTTAGTGAGAGGCCTAAACTGAAATTTTCCTACTTCCCAAATTTAGAGTCCTCTCACTGGAAGATCGGCAGTCTAGCCTGCGGGCCCAAACTGGCCTTTATTTGATACTCTAGATTACATAATACATAATAATAATAATATTTACACAAAATTCAAATTTGTACATCAGATGGTCGCTTTTCTACATTGTTTCCTCTATCATGAAGTTAGTCCTGCGTTTCATGATGTCCTTTAGAATCCTTCTTGTTTTCTCGTTTCTCAGTAGCTGGATCAACGTCTTGCCCTCGAATCCTATCCTTGTGTCGACGTCGTCGATGCAGTCCCACACTGCGTGCTCAACTGTGTCGTCCACCAGACAGGATCTACATTCCTTCCGTCTTTTATGCATCCAATTTTGGTATGACCCAAATGATCCGTGCCCAGTCACAATTTGATTAATGTGAAAATCTCCATACACTCTAAGAAGACTGGGCACCGGAATCAAGTTAAAAGTTCGCCTTCCGTTTTCTGAGTATATCCATTTTTCTTTCCATTCTTTCATGGCATTCTCTTTTAACTGCCACTTTACAGCAGAGAGTGGCAGTTTTACTCTGGTTCCAACCACTGGTAGGTCAGTGGCTTCTTTTGCTGTTACATCTGCCTCTTCATTTCCCTCATGCCCCACATGGGCTTTCACCCACATGAGGGAGACCTCTTTTCCGTCTCTTTCGTGTTCTGCTATTTTACTTCGTAGTTTTAGAGTTCTGCTGTCAGTGATAACTCCTGTCGCCCTTTTTATAGCGGCAAGAGAATCAGATACGATCTTGAATTTTTCCCCGGTCTGGTGTTTAACTTCATCTACTGCTGCTTCAATGGCTAGTAGTTCAGCCTCGAATACGGTACCGTAGTCGGATATCCTTTCCTTTATCACTTTTACTGTGGTGTCATTTCTTTTTACTACTACTCCGAATCCGACTTTTGCATTTATCTTGGAACCGTCTGTGAAGATATAAACTTCACCGTTGGTTTTTTCCTCTTCCTTGTAGACTTTCCAATCCATATGCCTTCTCTCCCAAGGTGGATAATGACATCTGTCTTGTCTCTCTATCATTTCATCTTCGAAGACTTGCCCCTTGTAGTCGAAACTCCTTCTCAGCTTTGCAGTCTCGTAATAAGTTTTTAGTTTCTGCGCTTGGAGTTCTAATGGTAGAACTCCAGCCAGTACATTTAATGCATCATTCGAGACTGTGGTGTATGCCTTAGTGATCAATTTCAAAGGACCTCTTTGTATCTGTCCTAATTTTATATTCAACTTAACTTTATTTTCGTACCAAATCTCGGCACCATATAGTATCATTTTTTCTATTGCTTTACTATAGATTAATTTCTTTACTTCGGGGTTTAAACCCCATTCAATTCTGCATTTTTGGGCTAATGCATAATATTGGGTTAGGACTTTATCTTTAGTTTCATTTAAATGCTTAGTCCACGTTAATTTACTGTCAATATGTACTCCTAGATATTTGATAGAGTCACTACGTTTGATCCTGTTTCCTCCTATGTTGACAGTTGGATATCTAGTAATTGTCCCTTTACTGTAGAGTGTATAGCTTGATTTCTCAAAGTTAACTTTGAGGTGGTTACTTTCCAGCCATTGGTTTATTTTTAATAGTACATCTTCAGCAATGTTGGTCACCAGATACGCTCTGGTCGACTCGAAAGCTATTACCAAGTCGTCTGCGAAAGCCTGGATGTATACATTTTCTCCAAAGTTTTTCGTCAATAGGTCATTTATCATTACAAGCCATAGTATAGGTCCTAAACTTGATCCCTGTGGGACTCCCACTGAGTAGCTTAAAGCTACTCCTTTGCACTTTACTCTTCGGTCTCTAAGAAAATCAAGGACAGTATCTTTTAGATATTTGGGCACGTCCAAGTTCCTTATTTTTCTTTCAAGTACATTCCAATGTACAGAGTTGAAAGCATTTTCTAAGTCCAGTGAAACACAGGCCAGAATTTTCTTTCGTTCTAATGTGTCCTTGATTGTTCTGACTAGTCTCTCCAACGCTTCGGTCGTTCCCATGAACTTTCTGAAGCCGTACTGTCTCGCATCGATTTGACCGCTCGTTTCCAAGTGATAAGTGAGTCGGTTCGTCAGTAGCTTATCATATAGCTTTCCGAGAGTTGAGAGCAAACAGATCGGTCTATAGTCTGCTGCCCTGTCGTGTGACCTGTTTGGCTTTGGTATCAACGCAATCTCGGCAACTTTCCAAACTTTAGGGAAGTATTGGAGCCTCAGGCATCCATTAAAAAGTCTCATTAGGATCTCTGGCCTGAGATCGTGTATCTTAATTACGATCTCTCCCGGTATATGATCCGGTCCGGGCGCTTTCCCTCTCTTGATATCTTTGACTGCATATTGGAGTTCTCCTGGCGTAAACTCCAACACATCTGGTGTGGTTCCGTTCCATGCAGAAGCTATGGGCCCGCTTTGAAAGTGGTGCTCGAGTATAACTCGTATGCTATCATCTTCGTTTTTTGTGCTCTCGCCCGTGGGCAAAGTTATGCTTCCAATTCTTCTGCTCCGTCGTGTTCTGCCCATGATTGTATCATATTTTTCGAATAAATTCGAAGTTCCTGTATTGCTTATGAATTCCCTAAAGCTCTTTCGCTTTGCTTGTAAGATCATTCTCTTGTAGAGAGCTGCTTGCTCTCTGAATTTCAACTTCCAGACCTCGCGTGTGGGGCCGCTTAGTCCTTTGTATCGTCTTCTCGTGGCTCGAGTTCTGGATCGCTGTTCTTGCAGCTGGCTCGTCCACCATATCGCAGTTTTCCTCTGTCGCTTTTCCTTCATACAGGCGACAGATATCTCTACAATTTTGCTATTTACAATATTTACATAATTTTCAACACTCATGCATGAGTCCAAATTCGGTTCGCTTACAGAATCCAAGAATTCTGAGATTTCAGTTTCGAACTTCTGCCAATCTAATCTTGTGAGTTCAATTCTAATAGAGCTTTTCAGCTTTTCCTTCTCTCCCAGGGTCACCGTTATCATGTTATGATCACTCAATGTGTCGTAGTCACTAATTATGCAGCTTAGTACGTCCGTGTTCTTTGCCATCGCCAAGTCGATCCAACTCTCCCCGCGCGAGCAGGAGAAAGTCGGGTCGCTGGCAGGATCATTCAATATAGTGAGTCCATTTTCGAGACAGAAGAGGATAGTCTCCTCTCCTCTGAGATCGGTCGTCTCACCGCCCCAAATGTGACTCTTAGCGTTAAAGTCTCCAAGTATAAGCCACTTGGAGCTCTTTGCTTCGTCTAGTTTTTCCTGCAAGACTCCCAGCGTCACCAGTAGATTCTCACTGGGTGACGCATATAGAGTTGCAATATACATCTCACTGTCCTTTAGTGTGACTTTTGCCACACAGACATCTCTATGTCTAAGGATCTCTTTCGTGATCAGTGACCTCTGAACAAGAAGGGCCGCTCGGGGGTTTGCCCCTTGTACCGTTATATACTCAGTACAGTATAACTGCACTGAGTCTTCTCTACAATATGGTTCATTTAGTGAGACCACATTAGGCTTAGACTGCAGTAGCTCGTGCTCTAGATGGGCAGTTGCTGCCCTACTGTTTCCTAAATTTATATGGTAGGCTGTAAAGCTATCCATAGTTAATACGGGATTTTAGCTTTTTCACCTCCATGTCGTGTATCTTACATTTTTTGGACTCCATGCATGAGTGAGCAGTCTCAAATTTTGTACCAAACGTCTTGTTATGGTATCTACAGTTTCCGCACCTAGGGCGAGATTTGCAATCTTTCCAGCGGTGTCCTTCCTTTCCACATTGCGTGCAGACTTCCTTGTTTTGGCAGTGTTTACCAATATGTCCGAACCGGCCGCAGCAATAGCATTGAGTCGGCCTAAGACATTCCTTAATGGGCACTTGTTCCCAACCGACACGGATTTTCCCGGCCATCATCGCCTCGCGAAAGGCGGTCGGATCCATTTCAATTAAGAAATTAGATGAACGAGTACGCCTGACGCATTTGCGAATCGTAATGACCGAGTCGTCCACACCGGCTAGGTCTTTCAGTCTGCTGACTATTTCATCTTCGGCTACGTCTGCCGTTGATACATTCAATTGGATCATTGGATTCCTCTTTTTAGGCGCGTGGGCGGATATATGGATCCCTTTCT
>JANDEH010000129.1:0-42838 GCA_024610705.1 Tetragnatha versicolor
AATACGGTGCCTAAAGCCGTTTAAGGCCACCCCCCTAGAGGGTCTAGAATTCTTCCTCGGGGCTCAAATTCGCACAGAATGTGTAGTATTATGCATAGAAGATACCCTGCGAGTTTGGAGTCCAAGCGACTTGATTTTGGGGGGTTGGGCCTGCTCCCTGTATGGCCTTGTAGCCGTTCTGAGTCGCTCACAGACTGAGTAATACGGTGCCTAAAGCCGTTTAAGGCCACCCCCCTAGAGGGTCTAGAATTCTTCCTCGGGGCTCAAATTCGCACAGAATGTGTAGTATTATGCATAGAAGATACCCTGCGAGTTTGGAGTCCAAGCGACTTGATTTTGGGGGGTTGGGCCTGCTCCCTGTATGGCCTTGTAGCCGTTCCGAGTCGCTCAGACTGAGTAATACGGTGCCTAAAGCCGTTTAAGGCCACCCCCCTAGAGGGTCTAGAATTCTTCCTCGGGGCTCAAATTCGCACAGAATGTGTAGTATTATGCATAGAAGATACCCTGCGAGTTTGGAGTCCAAGCGACTTGATTTTGGGGGGTTGGGCCTGCTCCCTGTATGGCCTTGTAGCCGTTCCGAGTCGCTCAGACTGAGTAATACGGTGCCTAAAGCCGTTTAAGGCCACCCCCCTAGAGGGTCTAGAATTCTTCCTCGGGGCTCAAATTCGCACAGAATGTGTAGTATTATGCATAGAAGATACCCTGCGAGTTTGGAGTCCAAGCGACTTGATTTTGGGGGGTTGGGCCTGCTCCCTGTATGGCCTTGTAGCCGTTCTGAGTCGCTCACAGACTGAGTAATACGGTGCCTAAAGCCGTTTAAGGCCACCCCCCTAGAGGGTCTAGAATTCTTCCTCGGGGCTCAAATTCGCACAGAATGTGTAGTATTATGCATAGAAGATACCCTGCGAGTTTGGAGTCCAAGCGACTTGATTTTGGGGGGTTGGGCCTGCTCCCTGTATGGCCTTGTAGCCGTTCCGAGTCGCTCAGACTGAGTAATACGGTGCCTAAAGCCGTTTAAGGCCACCCCCCTAGAGGGTCTAGAATTCTTCCTCGGGGCTCAAATTCGCACAGAATGTGTAGTATTATGCATAGAAGATACCCTGCGAGTTTGGAGTCCAAGCGACTTGATTTTGGGGGGTTGGGCCTGCTCCCTGTATGGCCTTGTAGCCGTTCTGAGTCGCTCACAGACTGAGTAATAGGGTGCCTAAAGCCGTTTAAGGCCACCCCCCTAGAGGGTCTAGAATTCTTCCTCGGGGCTCAAATTCGCACAGAATGTGTAGTATTATGCATAGAAGATACCCTGCGAGTTTGGAGTCCAAGCGACTTGATTTTGGGGGGTTGGGCCTGCTCCCTGTATGGCCTTGTAGCCGTTCCGAGTCGCTCAGACTGAGTAATACGGTGCCTAAAGCCGTTTAAGGCCACCCCCCTAGAGGGTCTAGAATTCTTCCTCGGGGCTCAAATTCGCACAGAATGTGTAGTATTATGCATAGAAGATACCCTGCGAGTTTGGAGTCCAAGCGACTTGATTTTGGGGGGTTGGGCCTGCTCCCTGTATGGCCTTGTAGCCGTTCCGAGTCGCTCAGACTGAGTAATACGGTGCCTAAAGCCGTTTAAGGCCACCCCCCTAGAGGGTCTAGAATTCTTCCTCGGGGCTCAAATTCGCACAGAATGTGTAGTATTATGCATAGAAGATACCCTGCGAGTTTGGAGTCCAAGCGACTTGATTTTGGGGGGTTGGGCCTGCTCCCTGTATGGCCTTGTAGCCGTTCCGAGTCGCTCAGACTGAGTAATACGGTGCCTAAAGCCGTTTAAGGCCACCCCCCTAGAGGGTCTAGAATTCTTCCTCGGGGCTCAAATTCGCACAGAATGTGTAGTATTATGCATAGAAGATACCCTGCGAGTTTGGAGTCCAAGCGACTTGATTTTGGGGGGTTGGGCCTGCTCCCTGTATGGCCTTGTAGCCGTTCTGAGTCGCTCACAGACTGAGTAATACGGTGCCTAAAGCCGTTTAAGGCCACCCCCCTAGAGGGTCTAGAATTCTTCCTCGGGGCTCAAATTCGCACAGAATGTGTAGTATTATGCATAGAAGATACCCTGCGAGTTTGGAGTCCAAGCGACTTGATTTTGGGGGGTTGGGCCTGCTCCCTGTATGGCCTTGTAGCCGTTCCGAGTCGCTCAGACTGAGTAATACGGTGCCTAAAGCCGTTTAAGGCCACCCCCCTAGAGGGTCTAGAATTCTTCCTCGGGGCTCAAATTCGCACAGAATGTGTAGTATTATGCATAGAAGATACCCTGCGAGTTTGGAGTCCAAGCGACTTGATTTTGGGGGGTTGGGCCTGCTCCCTGTATGGCCTTGTAGCCGTTCCGAGTCGCTCAGACTGAGTAATACGGTGCCTAAAGCCGTTTAAGGCCACCCCCCTAGAGGGTCTAGAATTCTTCCTCGGGGCTCAAATTCGCACAGAATGTGTAGTATTATGCATAGAAGATACCCTGCGAGTTTGGAGTCCAAGCGACTTGATTTTGGGGGGTTGGGCCTGCTCCCTGTATGGCCTTGTAGCCGTTCCGAGTCGCTCAGACTGAGTAATACGGTGCCTAAAGCCGTTTAAGGCCACCCCCCTAGAGGGTCTAGAATTCTTCCTCGGGGCTCAAATTCGCACAGAATGTGTAGTATTATGCATAGAAGATACCCTGCGAGTTTGGAGTCCAAGCGACTTGATTTTGGGGGGTTGGGCCTGCTCCCTGTATGGCCTTGTAGCCGTTCTGAGTCGCTCACAGACTGAGTAATACGGGTGCCTAAAGCCGTTTAAGGCCACCCCCCTAGAGGGTCTAGAATTCTTCCTCGGGGCTCAAATTCGCACAGAATGTGTAGTATTATGCATAGAAGATACCCTGCGAGTTTGGAGTCCAAGCGACTTGATTTTGGGGGGTTGGGCCTGCTCCCTGTATGGCCTTGTAGCCGTTCTGAGTCGCTCACAGACTGAGTAATACGGTGCCTAAAGCCGTTTAAGGCCACCCCCCTAGAGGGTCTAGAATTCTTCCTCGGGGCTCAAATTCGCACAGAATGTGTAGTATTATGCATAGAAGATACCCTGCGAGTTTGGAGTCCAAGCGACTTGATTTTGGGGGGTTGGGCCTGCTCCCTGTATGGCCTTGTAGCCGTTCCGAGTCGCTCAGACTGAGTAATACGGTGCCTAAAGCCGTTTAAGGCCACCCCCCTAGAGGGTCTAGAATTCTTCCTCGGGGCTCAAATTCGCACAGAATGTGTAGTATTATGCATAGAAGATACCCTGCGAGTTTGGAGTCCAAGCGACTTGATTTTGGGGGGTTGGGCCTGCTCCCTGTATGGCCTTGTAGCCGTTCTGAGTCGCTCACAGACTGAGTAATACGGTGCCTAAAGCCGTTTAAGGCCACCCCCCTAGAGGGTCTAGAATTCTTCCTCGGGGCTCAAATTCGCACAGAATGTGTAGTATTATGCATAGAAGATACCCTGCGAGTTTGGAGTCCAAGCGACTTGATTTTGGGGGGTTGGGCCTGCTCCCTGTATGGCCTTGTAGCCGTTCCGAGTCGCTCAGACTGAGTAATACGGTGCCTAAAGCCGTTTAAGGCCACCCCCCTAGAGGGTCTAGAATTCTTCCTCGGGGCTCAAATTCGCACAGAATGTGTAGTATTATGCATAGAAGATACCCTGCGAGTTTGGAGTCCAAGCGACTTGATTTTGGGGGGTTGGGCCTGCTCCCTGTATGGCCTTGTAGCCGTTCCGAGTCGCTCAGACTGAGTAATACGGTGCCTAAAGCCGTTTAAGGCCACCCCCCTAGAGGGTCTAGAATTCTTCCTCGGGGCTCAAATTCGCACAGAATGTGTAGTATTATGCATAGAAGATACCCTGCGAGTTTGGAGTCCAAGCGACTTGATTTTGGGGGGTTGGGCCTGCTCCCTGTATGGCCTTGTAGCCGTTCCGAGTCGCTCAGACTGAGTAATACGGTGCCTAAAGCCGTTTAAGGCCACCCCCCTAGAGGGTCTAGAATTCTTCCTCGGGGCTCAAATTCGCACAGAATGTGTAGTATTATGCATAGAAGATACCCTGCGAGTTTGGAGTCCAAGCGACTTGATTTTGGGGGGTTGGGCCTGCTCCCTGTATGGCCTTGTAGCCGTTCCGAGTCGCTCAGACTGAGTAATACGGTGCCTAAAGCCGTTTAAGGCCACCCCCCTAGAGGGTCTAGAATTCTTCCTCGGGGCTCAAATTCGCACAGAATGTGTAGTATTATGCATAGAAGATACCCTGCGAGTTTGGAGTCCAAGCGACTTGATTTTGGGGGGTTGGGCCTGCTCCCTGTATGGCCTTGTAGCCGTTCTGAGTCGCTCACAGACTGAGTAATAGGGTGCCTAAAGCCGTTTAAGGCCACCCCCCTAGAGGGTCTAGAATTCTTCCTCGGGGCTCAAATTCGCACAGAATGTGTAGTATTATGCATAGAAGATACCCTGCGAGTTTGGAGTCCAAGCGACTTGATTTTGGGGGGTTGGGCCTGCTCCCTGTATGGCCTTGTAGCCGTTCCGAGTCGCTCAGACTGAGTAATACGGTGCCTAAAGCCGTTTAAGGCCACCCCCCTAGAGGGTCTAGAATTCTTCCTCGGGGCTCAAATTCGCACAGAATGTGTAGTATTATGCATAGAAGATACCCTGCGAGTTTGGAGTCCAAGCGACTTGATTTTGGGGGGTTGGGCCTGCTCCCTGTATGGCCTTGTAGCCGTTCTGAGTCGCTCACAGACTGAGTAATACGGTGCCTAAAGCCGTTTAAGGCCACCCCCCTAGAGGGTCTAGAATTCTTCCTCGGGGCTCAAATTCGCACAGAATGTGTAGTATTATGCATAGAAGATACCCTGCGAGTTTGGAGTCCAAGCGACTTGATTTTGGGGGGTTGGGCCTGCTCCCTGTATGGCCTTGTAGCCGTTCCGAGTCGCTCAGACTGAGTAATACGGTGCCTAAAGCCGTTTAAGGCCACCCCCCTAGAGGGTCTAGAATTCTTCCTCGGGGCTCAAATTCGCACAGAATGTGTAGTATTATGCATAGAAGATACCCTGCGAGTTTGGAGTCCAAGCGACTTGATTTTGGGGGGTTGGGCCTGCTCCCTGTATGGCCTTGTAGCCGTTCCGAGTCGCTCAGACTGAGTAATACGGTGCCTAAAGCCGTTTAAGGCCACCCCCCTAGAGGGTCTAGAATTCTTCCTCGGGGCTCAAATTCGCACAGAATGTGTAGTATTATGCATAGAAGATACCCTGCGAGTTTGGAGTCCAAGCGACTTGATTTTGGGGGGTTGGGCCTGCTCCCTGTATGGCCTTGTAGCCGTTCTGAGTCGCTCACAGACTGAGTAATACGGTGCCTAAAGCCGTTTAAGGCCACCCCCCTAGAGGGTCTAGAATTCTTCCTCGGGGCTCAAATTCGCACAGAATGTGTAGTATTATGCATAGAAGATACCCTGCGAGTTTGGAGTCCAAGCGACTTGATTTTGGGGGGTTGGGCCTGCTCCCTGTATGGCCTTGTAGCCGTTCCGAGTCGCTCAGACTGAGTAATACGGTGCCTAAAGCCGTTTAAGGCCACCCCCCTAGAGGGTCTAGAATTCTTCCTCGGGGCTCAAATTCGCACAGAATGTGTAGTATTATGCATAGAAGATACCCTGCGAGTTTGGAGTCCAAGCGACTTGATTTTGGGGGGTTGGGCCTGCTCCCTGTATGGCCTTGTAGCCGTTCCGAGTCGCTCAGACTGAGTAATACGGTGCCTAAAGCCGTTTAAGGCCACCCCCCTAGAGGGTCTAGAATTCTTCCTCGGGGCTCAAATTCGCACAGAATGTGTAGTATTATGCATAGAAGATACCCTGCGAGTTTGGAGTCCAAGCGACTTGATTTTGGGGGGTTGGGCCTGCTCCCTGTATGGCCTTGTAGCCGTTCCGAGTCG
Organism: Tetragnatha versicolor; assembly: GCA_024610705.1. Classification (NCBI taxonomy): domain Eukaryota; kingdom Metazoa; phylum Arthropoda; class Arachnida; order Araneae; family Tetragnathidae; genus Tetragnatha; species Tetragnatha versicolor. Next base: position 5,950 of record JANDEH010000129.1, read on the forward strand.
CTCAGACTGAGTAATACGGTGCCTAAAGCCGTTTAAGGCCACCCCCCTAGAGGGTCTAGAATTCTTCCTCGGGGCTCAAATTCGCACAGAATGTGTAGTATTATGCATAGAAGATACCCTGCGAGTTTGGAGTCCAAGCGACTTGATTTTGGGGGGTTGGGCCTGCTCCCTGTATGGCCTTGTAGCCGTTCTGAGTCGCTCACAGACTGAGTAATAGGGTGCCTAAAGCCGTTTAAGGCCACCCCCCTAGAGGGTCTAGAATTCTTCCTCGGGGCTCAAATTCGCACAGAATGTGTAGTATTATGCATAGAAGATACCCTGCGAGTTTGGAGTCCAAGCGACTTGATTTTGGGGGGTTGGGCCTGCTCCCTGTATGGCCTTGTAGCCGTTCTGAGTCGCTCACAGACTGAGTAATACGGTGCCTAAAGCCGTTTAAGGCCACCCCCCTAGAGGGTCTAGAATTCTTCCTCGGGGCTCAAATTCGCACAGAATGTGTAGTATTATGCATAGAAGATACCCTGCGAGTTTGGAGTCCAAGCGACTTGATTTTGGGGGGTTGGGCCTGCTCCCTGTATGGCCTTGTAGCCGTTCCGAGTCGCTCAGACTGAGTAATACGGTGCCTAAAGCCGTTTAAGGCCACCCCCCTAGAGGGTCTAGAATTCTTCCTCGGGGCTCAAATTCGCACAGAATGTGTAGTATTATGCATAGAAGATACCCTGCGAGTTTGGAGTCCAAGCGACTTGATTTTGGGGGGTTGGGCCTGCTCCCTGTATGGCCTTGTAGCCGTTCTGAGTCGCTCACAGACTGAGTAATACGGTGCCTAAAGCCGTTTAAGGCCACCCCCCTAGAGGGTCTAGAATTCTTCCTCGGGGCTCAAATTCGCACAGAATGTGTAGTATTATGCATAGAAGATACCCTGCGAGTTTGGAGTCCAAGCGACTTGATTTTGGGGGGTTGGGCCTGCTCCCTGTATGGCCTTGTAGCCGTTCCGAGTCGCTCAGACTGAGTAATACGGTGCCTAAAGCCGTTTAAGGCCACCCCCCTAGAGGGTCTAGAATTCTTCCTCGGGGCTCAAATTCGCACAGAATGTGTAGTATTATGCATAGAAGATACCCTGCGAGTTTGGAGTCCAAGCGACTTGATTTTGGGGGGTTGGGCCTGCTCCCTGTATGGCCTTGTAGCCGTTCCGAGTCGCTCAGACTGAGTAATACGGTGCCTAAAGCCGTTTAAGGCCACCCCCCTAGAGGGTCTAGAATTCTTCCTCGGGGCTCAAATTCGCACAGAATGTGTAGTATTATGCATAGAAGATACCCTGCGAGTTTGGAGTCCAAGCGACTTGATTTTGGGGGGTTGGGCCTGCTCCCTGTATGGCCTTGTAGCCGTTCCGAGTCGCTCAGACTGAGTAATACGGTGCCTAAAGCCGTTTAAGGCCACCCCCCTAGAGGGTCTAGAATTCTTCCTCGGGGCTCAAATTCGCACAGAATGTGTAGTATTATGCATAGAAGATACCCTGCGAGTTTGGAGTCCAAGCGACTTGATTTTGGGGGGTTGGGCCTGCTCCCTGTATGGCCTTGTAGCCGTTCTGAGTCGCTCACAGACTGAGTAATACGGTGCCTAAAGCCGTTTAAGGCCACCCCCCTAGAGGGTCTAGAATTCTTCCTCGGGGCTCAAATTCGCACAGAATGTGTAGTATTATGCATAGAAGATACCCTGCGAGTTTGGAGTCCAAGCGACTTGATTTTGGGGGGTTGGGCCTGCTCCCTGTATGGCCTTGTAGCCGTTCCGAGTCGCTCAGACTGAGTAATACGGTGCCTAAAGCCGTTTAAGGCCACCCCCCTAGAGGGTCTAGAATTCTTCCTCGGGGCTCAAATTCGCACAGAATGTGTAGTATTATGCATAGAAGATACCCTGCGAGTTTGGAGTCCAAGCGACTTGATTTTGGGGGGTTGGGCCTGCTCCCTGTATGGCCTTGTAGCCGTTCCGAGTCGCTCAGACTGAGTAATACGGTGCCTAAAGCCGTTTAAGGCCACCCCCCTAGAGGGTCTAGAATTCTTCCTCGGGGCTCAAATTCGCACAGAATGTGTAGTATTATGCATAGAAGATACCCTGCGAGTTTGGAGTCCAAGCGACTTGATTTTGGGGGGTTGGGCCTGCTCCCTGTATGGCCTTGTAGCCGTTCTGAGTCGCTCACAGACTGAGTAATACGGTGCCTAAAGCCGTTTAAGGCCACCCCCCTAGAGGGTCTAGAATTCTTCCTCGGGGCTCAAATTCGCACAGAATGTGTAGTATTATGCATAGAAGATACCCTGCGAGTTTGGAGTCCAAGCGACTTGATTTTGGGGGGTTGGGCCTGCTCCCTGTATGGCCTTGTAGCCGTTCCGAGTCGCTCAGACTGAGTAATACGGTGCCTAAAGCCGTTTAAGGCCACCCCCCTAGAGGGTCTAGAATTCTTCCTCGGGGCTCAAATTCGCACAGAATGTGTAGTATTATGCATAGAAGATACCCTGCGAGTTTGGAGTCCAAGCGACTTGATTTTGGGGGGTTGGGCCTGCTCCCTGTATGGCCTTGTAGCCGTTCTGAGTCGCTCACAGACTGAGTAATACGGTGCCTAAAGCCGTTTAAGGCCACCCCCCTAGAGGGTCTAGAATTCTTCCTCGGGGCTCAAATTCGCACAGAATGTGTAGTATTATGCATAGAAGATACCCTGCGAGTTTGGAGTCCAAGCGACTTGATTTTGGGGGGTTGGGCCTGCTCCCTGTATGGCCTTGTAGCCGTTCCGAGTCGCTCAGACTGAGTAATACGGTGCCTAAAGCCGTTTAAGGCCACCCCCCTAGAGGGTCTAGAATTCTTCCTCGGGGCTCAAATTCGCACAGAATGTGTAGTATTATGCATAGAAGATACCCTGCGAGTTTGGAGTCCAAGCGACTTGATTTTGGGGGGTTGGGCCTGCTCCCTGTATGGCCTTGTAGCCGTTCCGAGTCGCTCAGACTGAGTAATACGGTGCCTAAAGCCGTTTAAGGCCACCCCCCTAGAGGGTCTAGAATTCTTCCTCGGGGCTCAAATTCGCACAGAATGTGTAGTATTATGCATAGAAGATACCCTGCGAGTTTGGAGTCCAAGCGACTTGATTTTGGGGGGTTGGGCCTGCTCCCTGTATGGCCTTGTAGCCGTTCCGAGTCGCTCAGACTGAGTAATACGGTGCCTAAAGCCGTTTAAGGCCACCCCCCTAGAGGGTCTAGAATTCTTCCTCGGGGCTCAAATTCGCACAGAATGTGTAGTATTATGCATAGAAGATACCCTGCGAGTTTGGAGTCCAAGCGACTTGATTTTGGGGGGTTGGGCCTGCTCCCTGTATGGCCTTGTAGCCGTTCTGAGTCGCTCACAGACTGAGTAATAGGGTGCCTAAAGCCGTTTAAGGCCACCCCCCTAGAGGGTCTAGAATTCTTCCTCGGGGCTCAAATTCGCACAGAATGTGTAGTATTATGCATAGAAGATACCCTGCGAGTTTGGAGTCCAAGCGACTTGATTTTGGGGGGTTGGGCCTGCTCCCTGTATGGCCTTGTAGCCGTTCGGAGTCGCTCACAGACTGAGTAATACGGTGCCTAAAGCCGTTTAAGGCCACCCCCCTAGAGGGTCTAGAATTCTTCCTCGGGGCTCAAATTCGCACAGAATGTGTAGTATTATGCATAGAAGATACCCTGCGAGTTTGGAGTCCAAGCGACTTGATTTTGGGGGGTTGGGCCTGCTCCCTGTATGGCCTTGTAGCCGTTCCGAGTCGCTCAGACTGAGTAATACGGTGCCTAAAGCCGTTTAAGGCCACCCCCCTAGAGGGTCTAGAATTCTTCCTCGGGGCTCAAATTCGCACAGAATGTGTAGTATTATGCATAGAAGATACCCTGCGAGTTTGGAGTCCAAGCGACTTGATTTTGGGGGGTTGGGCCTGCTCCCTGTATGGCCTTGTAGCCGTTCCGAGTCGCTCAGACTGAGTAATACGGTGCCTAAAGCCGTTTAAGGCCACCCCCCTAGAGGGTCTAGAATTCTTCCTCGGGGCTCAAATTCGCACAGAATGTGTAGTATTATGCATAGAAGATACCCTGCGAGTTTGGAGTCCAAGCGACTTGATTTTGGGGGGTTGGGCCTGCTCCCTGTATGGCCTTGTAGCCGTTCCGAGTCGCTCAGACTGAGTAATACGGTGCCTAAAGCCGTTTAAGGCCACCCCCCTAGAGGGTCTAGAATTCTTCCTCGGGGCTCAAATTCGCACAGAATGTGTAGTATTATGCATAGAAGATACCCTGCGAGTTTGGAGTCCAAGCGACTTGATTTTGGGGGGTTGGGCCTGCTCCCTGTATGGCCTTGTAGCCGTTCTGAGTCGCTCACAGACTGAGTAATACGGTGCCTAAAGCCGTTTAAGGCCACCCCCCTAGAGGGTCTAGAATTCTTCCTCGGGGCTCAAATTCGCACAGAATGTGTAGTATTATGCATAGAAGATACCCTGCGAGTTTGGAGTCCAAGCGACTTGATTTTGGGGGGTTGGGCCTGCTCCCTGTATGGCCTTGTAGCCGTTCCGAGTCGCTCAGACTGAGTAATACGGTGCCTAAAGCCGTTTAAGGCCACCCCCCTAGAGGGTCTAGAATTCTTCCTCGGGGCTCAAATTCGCACAGAATGTGTAGTATTATGCATAGAAGATACCCTGCGAGTTTGGAGTCCAAGCGACTTGATTTTGGGGGGTTGGGCCTGCTCCCTGTATGGCCTTGTAGCCGTTCTGAGTCGCTCACAGACTGAGTAATACGGTGCCTAAAGCCGTTTAAGGCCACCCCCCTAGAGGGTCTAGAATTCTTCCTCGGGGCTCAAATTCGCACAGAATGTGTAGTATTATGCATAGAAGATACCCTGCGAGTTTGGAGTCCAAGCGACTTGATTTTGGGGGGTTGGGCCTGCTCCCTGTATGGCCTTGTAGCCGTTCCGAGTCGCTCAGACTGAGTAATACGGTGCCTAAAGCCGTTTAAGGCCACCCCCCTAGAGGGTCTAGAATTCTTCCTCGGGGCTCAAATTCGCACAGAATGTGTAGTATTATGCATAGAAGATACCCTGCTAGTTTGGAGTCCAAGCGACTTGATTTTGGGGGGTTGGGCCTGCTCCCTGTATGGCCTTGTAGCCGTTCCGAGTCGCTCAGACTGAGTAATACGGTGCCTAAAGCCGTTTAAGGCCACCCCCCTAGAGGGTCTAGAATTCTTCCTCGGGGCTCAAATTCGCACAGAATGTGTAGTATTATGCATAGAAGATACCCTGCGAGTTTGGAGTCCAAGCGACTTGATTTTGGGGGGTTGGGCCTGCTCCCTGTATGGCCTTGTAGCCGTTCTGAGTCGCTCACAGACTGAGTAATACGGTGCCTAAAGCCGTTTAAGGCCACCCCCCTAGAGGGTCTAGAATTCTTCCTCGGGGCTCAAATTCGCACAGAATGTGTAGTATTATGCATAGAAGATACCCTGCGAGTTTGGAGTCCAAGCGACTTGATTTTGGGGGGTTGGGCCTGCTCCCTGTATGGCCTTGTAGCCGTTCCGAGTCGCTCAGACTGAGTAATACGGTGCCTAAAGCCGTTTAAGGCCACCCCCCTAGAGGGTCTAGAATTCTTCCTCGGGGCTCAAATTCGCACAGAATGTGTAGTATTATGCATAGAAGATACCCTGCGAGTTTGGAGTCCAAGCGACTTGATTTTGGGGGGTTGGGCCTGCTCCCTGTATGGCCTTGTAGCCGTTCCGAGTCGCTCAGACTGAGTAATACGGTGCCTAAAGCCGTTTAAGGCCACCCCCCTAGAGGGTCTAGAATTCTTCCTCGGGGCTCAAATTCGCACAGAATGTGTAGTATTATGCATAGAAGATACCCTGCGAGTTTGGAGTCCAAGCGACTTGATTTTGGGGGGTTGGGCCTGCTCCCTGTATGGCCTTGTAGCCGTTCCGAGTCGCTCAGACTGAGTAATACGGTGCCTAAAGCCGTTTAAGGCCACCCCCCTAGAGGGTCTAGAATTCTTCCTCGGGGCTCAAATTCGCACAGAATGTGTAGTATTATGCATAGAAGATACCCTGCGAGTTTGGAGTCCAAGCGACTTGATTTTGGGGGGTTGGGCCTGCTCCCTGTATGGCCTTGTAGCCGTTCTGAGTCGCTCACAGACTGAGTAATAGGGTGCCTAAAGCCGTTTAAGGCCACCCCCCTAGAGGGTCTAGAATTCTTCCTCGGGGCTCAAATTCGCACAGAATGTGTAGTATTATGCATAGAAGATACCCTGCGAGTTTGGAGTCCAAGCGACTTGATTTTGGGGGGTTGGGCCTGCTCCCTGTATGGCCTTGTAGCCGTTCTGAGTCGCTCACAGACTGAGTAATACGGTGCCTAAAGCCGTTTAAGGCCACCCCCCTAGAGGGTCTAGAATTCTTCCTCGGGGCTCAAATTCGCACAGAATGTGTAGTATTATGCATAGAAGATACCCTGCGAGTTTGGAGTCCAAGCGACTTGATTTTGGGGGGTTGGGCCTGCTCCCTGTATGGCCTTGTAGCCGTTCCGAGTCGCTCAGACTGAGTAATACGGTGCCTAAAGCCGTTTAAGGCCACCCCCCTAGAGGGTCTAGAATTCTTCCTCGGGGCTCAAATTCGCACAGAATGTGTAGTATTATGCATAGAAGATACCCTGCGAGTTTGGAGTCCAAGCGACTTGATTTTGGGGGGTTGGGCCTGCTCCCTGTATGGCCTTGTAGCCGTTCTGAGTCGCTCACAGACTGAGTAATACGGTGCCTAAAGCCGTTTAAGGCCACCCCCCTAGAGGGTCTAGAATTCTTCCTCGGGGCTCAAATTCGCACAGAATGTGTAGTATTATGCATAGAAGATACCCTGCGAGTTTGGAGTCCAAGCGACTTGATTTTGGGGGGTTGGGCCTGCTCCCTGTATGGCCTTGTAGCCGTTCCGAGTCGCTCAGACTGAGTAATACGGTGCCTAAAGCCGTTTAAGGCCACCCCCCTAGAGGGTCTAGAATTCTTCCTCGGGGCTCAAATTCGCACAGAATGTGTAGTATTATGCATAGAAGATACCCTGCGAGTTTGGAGTCCAAGCGACTTGATTTTGGGGGGTTGGGCCTGCTCCCTGTATGGCCTTGTAGCCGTTCCGAGTCGCTCAGACTGAGTAATACGGTGCCTAAAGCCGTTTAAGGCCACCCCCCTAGAGGGTCTAGAATTCTTCCTCGGGGCTCAAATTCGCACAGAATGTGTAGTATTATGCATAGAAGATACCCTGCGAGTTTGGAGTCCAAGCGACTTGATTTTGGGGGGTTGGGCCTGCTCCCTGTATGGCCTTGTAGCCGTTCCGAGTCGCTCAGACTGAGTAATACGGTGCCTAAAGCCGTTTAAGGCCACCCCCCTAGAGGGTCTAGAATTCTTCCTCGGGGCTCAAATTCGCACAGAATGTGTAGTATTATGCATAGAAGATACCCTGCGAGTTTGGAGTCCAAGCGACTTGATTTTGGGGGGTTGGGCCTGCTCCCTGTATGGCCTTGTAGCCGTTCCGAGTCGCTCAGACTGAGTAATACGGTGCCTAAAGCCGTTTAAGGCCACCCCCCTAGAGGGTCTAGAATTCTTCCTCGGGGCTCAAATTCGCACAGAATGTGTAGTATTATGCATAGAAGATACCCTGCGAGTTTGGAGTCCAAGCGACTTGATTTTGGGGGGTTGGGCCTGCTCCCTGTATGGCCTTGTAGCCGTTCTGAGTCGCTCAGACTGAGTAATACGGGTGCCTAAAGCCGTTTAAGGCCACCCCCCTAGAGGGTCTAGAATTCTTCCTCGGGGCTCAAATTCGCACAGAATGTGTAGTATTATGCATAGAAGATACCCTGCGAGTTTGGAGTCCAAGCGACTTGATTTTGGGGGGTTGGGCCTGCTCCCTGTATGGCCTTGTAGCCGTTCCGAGTCGCTCAGACTGAGTAATACGGTGCCTAAAGCCGTTTAAGGCCACCCCCCTAGAGGGTCTAGAATTCTTCCTCGGGGCTCAAATTCGCACAGAATGTGTAGTATTATGCATAGAAGATACCCTGCGAGTTTGGAGTCCAAGCGACTTGATTTTGGGGGGTTGGGCCTGCTCCCTGTATGGCCTTGTAGCCGTTCTGAGTCGCTCACAGACTGAGTAATACGGTGCCTAAAGCCGTTTAAGGCCACCCCCCTAGAGGGTCTAGAATTCTTCCTCGGGGCTCAAATTCGCACAGAATGTGTAGTATTATGCATAGAAGATACCCTGCGAGTTTGGAGTCCAAGCGACTTGATTTTGGGGGGTTGGGCCTGCTCCCTGTATGGCCTTGTAGCCGTTCCGAGTCGCTCAGACTGAGTAATACGGTGCCTAAAGCCGTTTAAGGCCACCCCCCTAGAGGGTCTAGAATTCTTCCTCGGGGCTCAAATTCGCACAGAATGTGTAGTATTATGCATAGAAGATACCCTGCGAGTTTGGAGTCCAAGCGACTTGATTTTGGGGGGTTGGGCCTGCTCCCTGTATGGCCTTGTAGCCGTTCCGAGTCGCTCAGACTGAGTAATACGGTGCCTAAAGCCGTTTAAGGCCACCCCCCTAGAGGGTCTAGAATTCTTCCTCGGGGCTCAAATTCGCACAGAATGTGTAGTATTATGCATAGAAGATACCCTGCGAGTTTGGAGTCCAAGCGACTTGATTTTGGGGGGTTGGGCCTGCTCCCTGTATGGCCTTGTAGCCGTTCTGAGTCGCTCACAGACTGAGTAATACGGTGCCTAAAGCCGTTTAAGGCCACCCCCCTAGAGGGTCTAGAATTCTTCCTCGGGGCTCAAATTCGCACAGAATGTGTAGTATTATGCATAGAAGATACCCTGCGAGTTTGGAGTCCAAGCGACTTGATTTTGGGGGGTTGGGCCTGCTCCCTGTATGGCCTTGTAGCCGTTCCGAGTCGCTCAGACTGAGTAATACGGTGCCTAAAGCCGTTTAAGGCCACCCCCCTAGAGGGTCTAGAATTCTTCCTCGGGGCTCAAATTCGCACAGAATGTGTAGTATTATGCATAGAAGATACCCTGCGAGTTTGGAGTCCAAGCGACTTGATTTTGGGGGGTTGGGCCTGCTCCCTGTATGGCCTTGTAGCCGTTCCGAGTCGCTCAGACTGAGTAATACGGTGCCTAAAGCCGTTTAAGGCCACCCCCCTAGAGGGTCTAGAATTCTTCCTCGGGGCTCAAATTCGCACAGAATGTGTAGTATTATGCATAGAAGATACCCTGCGAGTTTGGAGTCCAAGCGACTTGATTTTGGGGGGTTGGGCCTGCTCCCTGTATGGCCTTGTAGCCGTTCCGAGTCGCTCAGACTGAGTAATACGGTGCCTAAAGCCGTTTAAGGCCACCCCCCTAGAGGGTCTAGAATTCTTCCTCGGGGCTCAAATTCGCACAGAATGTGTAGTATTATGCATAGAAGATACCCTGCGAGTTTGGAGTCCAAGCGACTTGATTTTGGGGGGTTGGGCCTGCTCCCTGTATGGCCTTGTAGCCGTTCTGAGTCGCTCACAGACTGAGTAATACGGGTGCCTAAAGCCGTTTAAGGCCACCCCCCTAGAGGGTCTAGAATTCTTCCTCGGGGCTCAAATTCGCACAGAATGTGTAGTATTATGCATAGAAGATACCCTGCGAGTTTGGAGTCCAAGCGACTTGATTTTGGGGGGTTGGGCCTGCTCCCTGTATGGCCTTGTAGCCGTTCTGAGTCGCTCACAGACTGAGTAATACGGTGCCTAAAGCCGTTTAAGGCCACCCCCCTAGAGGGTCTAGAATTCTTCCTCGGGGCTCAAATTCGCACAGAATGTGTAGTATTATGCATAGAAGATACCCTGCGAGTTTGGAGTCCAAGCGACTTGATTTTGGGGGGTTGGGCCTGCTCCCTGTATGGCCTTGTAGCCGTTCCGAGTCGCTCAGACTGAGTAATACGGTGCCTAAAGCCGTTTAAGGCCACCCCCCTAGAGGGTCTAGAATTCTTCCTCGGGGCTCAAATTCGCACAGAATGTGTAGTATTATGCATAGAAGATACCCTGCGAGTTTGGAGTCCAAGCGACTTGATTTTGGGGGGTTGGGCCTGCTCCCTGTATGGCCTTGTAGCCGTTCCGAGTCGCTCAGACTGAGTAATACGGTGCCTAAAGCCGTTTAAGGCCACCCCCCTAGAGGGTCTAGAATTCTTCCTCGGGGCTCAAATTCGCACAGAATGTGTAGTATTATGCATAGAAGATACCCTGCGAGTTTGGAGTCCAAGCGACTTGATTTTGGGGGGTTGGGCCTGCTCCCTGTATGGCCTTGTAGCCGTTCTGAGTCGCTCACAGACTGAGTAATACGGTGCCTAAAGCCGTTTAAGGCCACCCCCCTAGAGGGTCTAGAATTCTTCCTCGGGGCTCAAATTCGCACAGAATGTGTAGTATTATGCATAGAAGATACCCTGCGAGTTTGGAGTCCAAGCGACTTGATTTTGGGGGGTTGGGCCTGCTCCCTGTATGGCCTTGTAGCCGTTCCGAGTCGCTCAGACTGAGTAATACGGTGCCTAAAGCCGTTTAAGGCCACCCCCCTAGAGGGTCTAGAATTCTTCCTCGGGGCTCAAATTCGCACAGAATGTGTAGTATTATGCATAGAAGATACCCTGCGAGTTTGGAGTCCAAGCGACTTGATTTTGGGGGGTTGGGCCTGCTCCCTGTATGGCCTTGTAGCCGTTCCGAGTCGCTCAGACTGAGTAATACGGTGCCTAAAGCCGTTTAAGGCCACCCCCCTAGAGGGTCTAGAATTCTTCCTCGGGGCTCAAATTCGCACAGAATGTGTAGTATTATGCATAGAAGATACCCTGCGAGTTTGGAGTCCAAGCGACTTGATTTTGGGGGGTTGGGCCTGCTCCCTGTATGGCCTTGTAGCCGTTCTGAGTCGCTCACAGACTGAGTAATACGGTGCCTAAAGCCGTTTAAGGCCACCCCCCTAGAGGGTCTAGAATTCTTCCTCGGGGCTCAAATTCGCACAGAATGTGTAGTATTATGCATAGAAGATACCCTGCGAGTTTGGAGTCCAAGCGACTTGATTTTGGGGGGTTGGGCCTGCTCCCTGTATGGCCTTGTAGCCGTTCCGAGTCGCTCAGACTGAGTAATACGGTGCCTAAAGCCGTTTAAGGCCACCCCCCTAGAGGGTCTAGAATTCTTCCTCGGGGCTCAAATTCGCACAGAATGTGTAGTATTATGCATAGAAGATACCCTGCGAGTTTGGAGTCCAAGCGACTTGATTTTGGGGGGTTGGGCCTGCTCCCTGTATGGCCTTGTAGCCGTTCCGAGTCGCTCAGACTGAGTAATACGGTGCCTAAAGCCGTTTAAGGCCACCCCCCCTAGAGGGTCTAGAATTCTTCCTCGGGGCTCAAATTCGCACAGAATGTGTAGTATTATGCATAGAAGATACCCTGCGAGTTTGGAGTCCAAGCGACTTGATTTTGGGGGGTTGGGCCTGCTCCCTGTATGGCCTTGTAGCCGTTCCGAGTCGCTCAGACTGAGTAATACGGTGCCTAAAGCCGTTTAAGGCCACCCCCCTAGAGGGTCTAGAATTCTTCCTCGGGGCTCAAATTCGCACAGAATGTGTAGTATTATGCATAGAAGATACCCTGCGAGTTTGGAGTCCAAGCGACTTGATTTTGGGGGGTTGGGCCTGCTCCCTGTATGGCCTTGTAGCCGTTCTGAGTCGCTCACAGACTGAGTAATAGGGTGCCTAAAGCCGTTTAAGGCCACCCCCCTAGAGGGTCTAGAATTCTTCCTCGGGGCTCAAATTCGCACAGAATGTGTAGTATTATGCATAGAAGATACCCTGCGAGTTTGGAGTCCAAGCGACTTGATTTTGGGGGGTTGGGCCTGCTCCCTGTATGGCCTTGTAGCCGTTCTGAGTCGCTCACAGACTGAGTAATACGGTGCCTAAAGCCGTTTAAGGCCACCCCCCTAGAGGGTCTAGAATTCTTCCTCGGGGCTCAAATTCGCACAGAATGTGTAGTATTATGCATAGAAGATACCCTGCGAGTTTGGAGTCCAAGCGACTTGATTTTGGGGGGTTGGGCCTGCTCCCTGTATGGCCTTGTAGCCGTTCCGAGTCGCTCAGACTGAGTAATACGGTGCCTAAAGCCGTTTAAGGCCACCCCCCTAGAGGGTCTAGAATTCTTCCTCGGGGCTCAAATTCGCACAGAATGTGTAGTATTATGCATAGAAGATACCCTGCGAGTTTGGAGTCCAAGCGACTTGATTTTGGGGGGTTGGGCCTGCTCCCTGTATGGCCTTGTAGCCGTTCTGAGTCGCTCACAGACTGAGTAATACGGTGCCTAAAGCCGTTTAAGGCCACCCCCCTAGAGGGTCTAGAATTCTTCCTCGGGGCTCAAATTCGCACAGAATGTGTAGTATTATGCATAGAAGATACCCTGCGAGTTTGGAGTCCAAGCGACTTGATTTTGGGGGGTTGGGCCTGCTCCCTGTATGGCCTTGTAGCCGTTCCGAGTCGCTCAGACTGAGTAATACGGTGCCTAAAGCCGTTTAAGGCCACCCCCCTAGAGGGTCTAGAATTCTTCCTCGGGGCTCAAATTCGCACAGAATGTGTAGTATTATGCATAGAAGATACCCTGCGAGTTTGGAGTCCAAGCGACTTGATTTTGGGGGGTTGGGCCTGCTCCCTGTATGGCCTTGTAGCCGTTCCGAGTCGCTCAGACTGAGTAATACGGTGCCTAAAGCCGTTTAAGGCCACCCCCCTAGAGGGTCTAGAATTCTTCCTCGGGGCTCAAATTCGCACAGAATGTGTAGTATTATGCATAGAAGATACCCTGCGAGTTTGGAGTCCAAGCGACTTGATTTTGGGGGGTTGGGCCTGCTCCCTGTATGGCCTTGTAGCCGTTCCGAGTCGCTCAGACTGAGTAATACGGTGCCTAAAGCCGTTTAAGGCCACCCCCCTAGAGGGTCTAGAATTCTTCCTCGGGGCTCAAATTCGCACAGAATGTGTAGTATTATGCATAGAAGATACCCTGCGAGTTTGGAGTCCAAGCGACTTGATTTTGGGGGGTTGGGCCTGCTCCCTGTATGGCCTTGTAGCCGTTCTGAGTCGCTCACAGACTGAGTAATACGGTGCCTAAAGCCGTTTAAGGCCACCCCCCTAGAGGGTCTAGAATTCTTCCTCGGGGCTCAAATTCGCACAGAATGTGTAGTATTATGCATAGAAGATACCCTGCGAGTTTGGAGTCCAAGCGACTTGATTTTGGGGGGTTGGGCCTGCTCCCTGTATGGCCTTGTAGCCGTTCCGAGTCGCTCAGACTGAGTAATACGGTGCCTAAAGCCGTTTAAGGCCACCCCCCTAGAGGGTCTAGAATTCTTCCTCGGGGCTCAAATTCGCACAGAATGTGTAGTATTATGCATAGAAGATACCCTGCGAGTTTGGAGTCCAAGCGACTTGATTTTGGGGGGTTGGGCCTGCTCCCTGTATGGCCTTGTAGCCGTTCCGAGTCGCTCAGACTGAGTAATACGGTGCCTAAAGCCGTTTAAGGCCACCCCCCTAGAGGGTCTAGAATTCTTCCTCGGGGCTCAAATTCGCACAGAATGTGTAGTATTATGCATAGAAGATACCCTGCGAGTTTGGAGTCCAAGCGACTTGATTTTGGGGGGTTGGGCCTGCTCCCTGTATGGCCTTGTAGCCGTTCTGAGTCGCTCACAGACTGAGTAATACGGTGCCTAAAGCCGTTTAAGGCCACCCCCCTAGAGGGTCTAGAATTCTTCCTCGGGGCTCAAATTCGCACAGAATGTGTAGTATTATGCATAGAAGATACCCTGCGAGTTTGGAGTCCAAGCGACTTGATTTTGGGGGGTTGGGCCTGCTCCCTGTATGGCCTTGTAGCCGTTCTGAGTCGCTCACAGACTGAGTAATACGGTGCCTAAAGCCGTTTAAGGCCACCCCCCTAGAGGGTCTAGAATTCTTCCTCGGGGCTCAAATTCGCACAGAATGTGTAGTATTATGCATAGAAGATACCCTGCGAGTTTGGAGTCCAAGCGACTTGATTTTGGGGGGTTGGGCCTGCTCCCTGTATGGCCTTGTAGCCGTTCCGAGTCGCTCAGACTGAGTAATACGGTGCCTAAAGCCGTTTAAGGCCACCCCCCTAGAGGGTCTAGAATTCTTCCTCGGGGCTCAAATTCGCACAGAATGTGTAGTATTATGCATAGAAGATACCCTGCGAGTTTGGAGTCCAAGCGACTTGATTTTGGGGGGTTGGGCCTGCTCCCTGTATGGCCTTGTAGCCGTTCCGAGTCGCTCAGACTGAGTAATACGGTGCCTAAAGCCGTTTAAGGCCACCCCCCTAGAGGGTCTAGAATTCTTCCTCGGGGCTCAAATTCGCACAGAATGTGTAGTATTATGCATAGAAGATACCCTGCGAGTTTGGAGTCCAAGCGACTTGATTTTGGGGGGTTGGGCCTGCTCCCTGTATGGCCTTGTAGCCGTTCCGAGTCGCTCAGACTGAGTAATACGGTGCCTAAAGCCGTTTAAGGCCACCCCCCTAGAGGGTCTAGAATTCTTCCTCGGGGCTCAAATTCGCACAGAATGTGTAGTATTATGCATAGAAGATACCCTGCGAGTTTGGAGTCCAAGCGACTTGATTTTGGGGGGTTGGGCCTGCTCCCTGTATGGCCTTGTAGCCGTTCTGAGTCGCTCACAGACTGAGTAATAGGGTGCCTAAAGCCGTTTAAGGCCACCCCCCTAGAGGGTCTAGAATTCTTCCTCGGGGCTCAAATTCGCACAGAATGTGTAGTATTATGCATAGAAGATACCCTGCGAGTTTGGAGTCCAAGCGACTTGATTTTGGGGGGTTGGGCCTGCTCCCTGTATGGCCTTGTAGCCGTTCCGAGTCGCTCAGACTGAGTAATACGGTGCCTAAAGCCGTTTAAGGCCACCCCCCTAGAGGGTCTAGAATTCTTCCTCGGGGCTCAAATTCGCACAGAATGTGTAGTATTATGCATAGAAGATACCCTGCGAGTTTGGAGTCCAAGCGACTTGATTTTGGGGGGTTGGGCCTGCTCCCTGTATGGCCTTGTAGCCGTTCTGAGTCGCTCACAGACTGAGTAATACGGTGCCTAAAGCCGTTTAAGGCCACCCCCCTAGAGGGTCTAGAATTCTTCCTCGGGGCTCAAATTCGCACAGAATGTGTAGTATTATGCATAGAAGATACCCTGCGAGTTTGGAGTCCAAGCGACTTGATTTTGGGGGGTTGGGCCTGCTCCCTGTATGGCCTTGTAGCCGTTCCGAGTCGCTCAGACTGAGTAATACGGTGCCTAAAGCCGTTTAAGGCCACCCCCCTAGAGGGTCTAGAATTCTTCCTCGGGGCTCAAATTCGCACAGAATGTGTAGTATTATGCATAGAAGATACCCTGCTAGTTTGGAGTCCAAGCGACTTGATTTTGGGGGGTTGGGCCTGCTCCCTGTATGGCCTTGTAGCCGTTCCGAGTCGCTCAGACTGAGTAATACGGTGCCTAAAGCCGTTTAAGGCCACCCCCCTAGAGGGTCTAGAATTCTTCCTCGGGGCTCAAATTCGCACAGAATGTGTAGTATTATGCATAGAAGATACCCTGCGAGTTTGGAGTCCAAGCGACTTGATTTTGGGGGGTTGGGCCTGCTCCCTGTATGGCCTTGTAGCCGTTCTGAGTCGCTCACAGACTGAGTAATACGGTGCCTAAAGCCGTTTAAGGCCACCCCCCTAGAGGGTCTAGAATTCTTCCTCGGGGCTCAAATTCGCACAGAATGTGTAGTATTATGCATAGAAGATACCCTGCGAGTTTGGAGTCCAAGCGACTTGATTTTGGGGGGTTGGGCCTGCTCCCTGTATGGCCTTGTAGCCGTTCCGAGTCGCTCAGACTGAGTAATACGGTGCCTAAAGCCGTTTAAGGCCACCCCCCTAGAGGGTCTAGAATTCTTCCTCGGGGCTCAAATTCGCACAGAATGTGTAGTATTATGCATAGAAGATACCCTGCGAGTTTGGAGTCCAAGCGACTTGATTTTGGGGGGTTGGGCCTGCTCCCTGTATGGCCTTGTAGCCGTTCCGAGTCGCTCAGACTGAGTAATACGGTGCCTAAAGCCGTTTAAGGCCACCCCCCTAGAGGGTCTAGAATTCTTCCTCGGGGCTCAAATTCGCACAGAATGTGTAGTATTATGCATAGAAGATACCCTGCGAGTTTGGAGTCCAAGCGACTTGATTTTGGGGGGTTGGGCCTGCTCCCTGTATGGCCTTGTAGCCGTTCCGAGTCGCTCAGACTGAGTAATACGGTGCCTAAAGCCGTTTAAGGCCACCCCCCTAGAGGGTCTAGAATTCTTCCTCGGGGCTCAAATTCGCACAGAATGTGTAGTATTATGCATAGAAGATACCCTGCGAGTTTGGAGTCCAAGCGACTTGATTTTGGGGGGTTGGGCCTGCTCCCTGTATGGCCTTGTAGCCGTTCTGAGTCGCTCACAGACTGAGTAATAGGGTGCCTAAAGCCGTTTAAGGCCACCCCCCTAGAGGGTCTAGAATTCTTCCTCGGGGCTCAAATTCGCACAGAATGTGTAGTATTATGCATAGAAGATACCCTGCGAGTTTGGAGTCCAAGCGACTTGATTTTGGGGGGTTGGGCCTGCTCCCTGTATGGCCTTGTAGCCGTTCTGAGTCGCTCACAGACTGAGTAATACGGTGCCTAAAGCCGTTTAAGGCCACCCCCCTAGAGGGTCTAGAATTCTTCCTCGGGGCTCAAATTCGCACAGAATGTGTAGTATTATGCATAGAAGATACCCTGCGAGTTTGGAGTCCAAGCGACTTGATTTTGGGGGGTTGGGCCTGCTCCCTGTATGGCCTTGTAGCCGTTCCGAGTCGCTCAGACTGAGTAATACGGTGCCTAAAGCCGTTTAAGGCCACCCCCCTAGAGGGTCTAGAATTCTTCCTCGGGGCTCAAATTCGCACAGAATGTGTAGTATTATGCATAGAAGATACCCTGCGAGTTTGGAGTCCAAGCGACTTGATTTTGGGGGGTTGGGCCTGCTCCCTGTATGGCCTTGTAGCCGTTCTGAGTCGCTCACAGACTGAGTAATACGGTGCCTAAAGCCGTTTAAGGCCACCCCCCTAGAGGGTCTAGAATTCTTCCTCGGGGCTCAAATTCGCACAGAATGTGTAGTATTATGCATAGAAGATACCCTGCGAGTTTGGAGTCCAAGCGACTTGATTTTGGGGGGTTGGGCCTGCTCCCTGTATGGCCTTGTAGCCGTTCCGAGTCGCTCAGACTGAGTAATACGGTGCCTAAAGCCGTTTAAGGCCACCCCCCTAGAGGGTCTAGAATTCTTCCTCGGGGCTCAAATTCGCACAGAATGTGTAGTATTATGCATAGAAGATACCCTGCGAGTTTGGAGTCCAAGCGACTTGATTTTGGGGGGTTGGGCCTGCTCCCTGTATGGCCTTGTAGCCGTTCCGAGTCGCTCAGACTGAGTAATACGGTGCCTAAAGCCGTTTAAGGCCACCCCCCTAGAGGGTCTAGAATTCTTCCTCGGGGCTCAAATTCGCACAGAATGTGTAGTATTATGCATAGAAGATACCCTGCGAGTTTGGAGTCCAAGCGACTTGATTTTGGGGGGTTGGGCCTGCTCCCTGTATGGCCTTGTAGCCGTTCCGAGTCGCTCAGACTGAGTAATACGGTGCCTAAAGCCGTTTAAGGCCACCCCCCTAGAGGGTCTAGAATTCTTCCTCGGGGCTCAAATTCGCACAGAATGTGTAGTATTATGCATAGAAGATACCCTGCGAGTTTGGAGTCCAAGCGACTTGATTTTGGGGGGTTGGGCCTGCTCCCTGTATGGCCTTGTAGCCGTTCCGAGTCGCTCAGACTGAGTAATACGGTGCCTAAAGCCGTTTAAGGCCACCCCCCTAGAGGGTCTAGAATTCTTCCTCGGGGCTCAAATTCGCACAGAATGTGTAGTATTATGCATAGAAGATACCCTGCGAGTTTGGAGTCCAAGCGACTTGATTTTGGGGGGTTGGGCCTGCTCCCTGTATGGCCTTGTAGCCGTTCTGAGTCGCTCACAGACTGAGTAATAGGGTGCCTAAAGCCGTTTAAGGCCACCCCCCTAGAGGGTCTAGAATTCTTCCTCGGGGCTCAAATTCGCACAGAATGTGTAGTATTATGCATAGAAGATACCCTGCGAGTTTGGAGTCCAAGCGACTTGATTTTGGGGGGTTGGGCCTGCTCCCTGTATGGCCTTGTAGCCGTTCCGAGTCGCTCAGACTGAGTAATACGGTGCCTAAAGCCGTTTAAGGCCACCCCCCTAGAGGGTCTAGAATTCTTCCTCGGGGCTCAAATTCGCACAGAATGTGTAGTATTATGCATAGAAGATACCCTGCGAGTTTGGAGTCCAAGCGACTTGATTTTGGGGGGTTGGGCCTGCTCCCTGTATGGCCTTGTAGCCGTTCTGAGTCGCTCACAGACTGAGTAATACGGTGCCTAAAGCCGTTTAAGGCCACCCCCCTAGAGGGTCTAGAATTCTTCCTCGGGGCTCAAATTCGCACAGAATGTGTAGTATTATGCATAGAAGATACCCTGCGAGTTTGGAGTCCAAGCGACTTGATTTTGGGGGGTTGGGCCTGCTCCCTGTATGGCCTTGTAGCCGTTCCGAGTCGCTCAGACTGAGTAATACGGTGCCTAAAGCCGTTTAAGGCCACCCCCCTAGAGGGTCTAGAATTCTTCCTCGGGGCTCAAATTCGCACAGAATGTGTAGTATTATGCATAGAAGATACCCTGCGAGTTTGGAGTCCAAGCGACTTGATTTTGGGGGGTTGGGCCTGCTCCCTGTATGGCCTTGTAGCCGTTCCGAGTCGCTCAGACTGAGTAATACGGTGCCTAAAGCCGTTTAAGGCCACCCCCCTAGAGGGTCTAGAATTCTTCCTCGGGGCTCAAATTCGCACAGAATGTGTAGTATTATGCATAGAAGATACCCTGCGAGTTTGGAGTCCAAGCGACTTGATTTTGGGGGGTTGGGCCTGCTCCCTGTATGGCCTTGTAGCCGTTCTGAGTCGCTCACAGACTGAGTAATACGGTGCCTAAAGCCGTTTAAGGCCACCCCCCTAGAGGGTCTAGAATTCTTCCTCGGGGCTCAAATTCGCACAGAATGTGTAGTATTATGCATAGAAGATACCCTGCGAGTTTGGAGTCCAAGCGACTTGATTTTGGGGGGTTGGGCCTGCTCCCTGTATGGCCTTGTAGCCGTTCCGAGTCGCTCAGACTGAGTAATACGGTGCCTAAAGCCGTTTAAGGCCACCCCCCTAGAGGGTCTAGAATTCTTCCTCGGGGCTCAAATTCGCACAGAATGTGTAGTATTATGCATAGAAGATACCCTGCGAGTTTGGAGTCCAAGCGACTTGATTTTGGGGGGTTGGGCCTGCTCCCTGTATGGCCTTGTAGCCGTTCCGAGTCGCTCAGACTGAGTAATACGGTGCCTAAAGCCGTTTAAGGCCACCCCCCTAGAGGGTCTAGAATTCTTCCTCGGGGCTCAAATTCGCACAGAATGTGTAGTATTATGCATAGAAGATACCCTGCGAGTTTGGAGTCCAAGCGACTTGATTTTGGGGGGTTGGGCCTGCTCCCTGTATGGCCTTGTAGCCGTTCCGAGTCGCTCAGACTGAGTAATACGGTGCCTAAAGCCGTTTAAGGCCACCCCCCTAGAGGGTCTAGAATTCTTCCTCGGGGCTCAAATTCGCACAGAATGTGTAGTATTATGCATAGAAGATACCCTGCGAGTTTGGAGTCCAAGCGACTTGATTTTGGGGGGTTGGGCCTGCTCCCTGTATGGCCTTGTAGCCGTTCTGAGTCGCTCACAGACTGAGTAATAGGGTGCCTAAAGCCGTTTAAGGCCACCCCCCTAGAGGGTCTAGAATTCTTCCTCGGGGCTCAAATTCGCACAGAATGTGTAGTATTATGCATAGAAGATACCCTGCGAGTTTGGAGTCCAAGCGACTTGATTTTGGGGGGTTGGGCCTGCTCCCTGTATGGCCTTGTAGCCGTTCTGAGTCGCTCACAGACTGAGTAATACGGTGCCTAAAGCCGTTTAAGGCCACCCCCCTAGAGGGTCTAGAATTCTTCCTCGGGGCTCAAATTCGCACAGAATGTGTAGTATTATGCATAGAAGATACCCTGCGAGTTTGGAGTCCAAGCGACTTGATTTTGGGGGGTTGGGCCTGCTCCCTGTATGGCCTTGTAGCCGTTCCGAGTCGCTCAGACTGAGTAATACGGTGCCTAAAGCCGTTTAAGGCCACCCCCCTAGAGGGTCTAGAATTCTTCCTCGGGGCTCAAATTCGCACAGAATGTGTAGTATTATGCATAGAAGATACCCTGCGAGTTTGGAGTCCAAGCGACTTGATTTTGGGGGGTTGGGCCTGCTCCCTGTATGGCCTTGTAGCCGTTCCGAGTCGCTCAGACTGAGTAATACGGTGCCTAAAGCCGTTTAAGGCCACCCCCCTAGAGGGTCTAGAATTCTTCCTCGGGGCTCAAATTCGCACAGAATGTGTAGTATTATGCATAGAAGATACCCTGCGAGTTTGGAGTCCAAGCGACTTGATTTTGGGGGGTTGGGCCTGCTCCCTGTATGGCCTTGTAGCCGTTCTGAGTCGCTCACAGACTGAGTAATACGGTGCCTAAAGCCGTTTAAGGCCACCCCCCTAGAGGGTCTAGAATTCTTCCTCGGGGCTCAAATTCGCACAGAATGTGTAGTATTATGCATAGAAGATACCCTGCGAGTTTGGAGTCCAAGCGACTTGATTTTGGGGGGTTGGGCCTGCTCCCTGTATGGCCTTGTAGCCGTTCCGAGTCGCTCAGACTGAGTAATACGGTGCCTAAAGCCGTTTAAGGCCACCCCCCTAGAGGGTCTAGAATTCTTCCTCGGGGCTCAAATTCGCACAGAATGTGTAGTATTATGCATAGAAGATACCCTGCGAGTTTGGAGTCCAAGCGACTTGATTTTGGGGGGTTGGGCCTGCTCCCTGTATGGCCTTGTAGCCGTTCCGAGTCGCTCAGACTGAGTAATACGGTGCCTAAAGCCGTTTAAGGCCACCCCCCTAGAGGGTCTAGAATTCTTCCTCGGGGCTCAAATTCGCACAGAATGTGTAGTATTATGCATAGAAGATACCCTGCGAGTTTGGAGTCCAAGCGACTTGATTTTGGGGGGTTGGGCCTGCTCCCTGTATGGCCTTGTAGCCGTTCTGAGTCGCTCACAGACTGAGTAATACGGTGCCTAAAGCCGTTTAAGGCCACCCCCCTAGAGGGTCTAGAATTCTTCCTCGGGGCTCAAATTCGCACAGAATGTGTAGTATTATGCATAGAAGATACCCTGCGAGTTTGGAGTCCAAGCGACTTGATTTTGGGGGGTTGGGCCTGCTCCCTGTATGGCCTTGTAGCCGTTCCGAGTCGCTCAGACTGAGTAATACGGTGCCTAAAGCCGTTTAAGGCCACCCCCCTAGAGGGTCTAGAATTCTTCCTCGGGGCTCAAATTCGCACAGAATGTGTAGTATTATGCATAGAAGATACCCTGCGAGTTTGGAGTCCAAGCGACTTGATTTTGGGGGGTTGGGCCTGCTCCCTGTATGGCCTTGTAGCCGTTCCGAGTCGCTCAGACTGAGTAATACGGTGCCTAAAGCCGTTTAAGGCCACCCCCCTAGAGGGTCTAGAATTCTTCCTCGGGGCTCAAATTCGCACAGAATGTGTAGTATTATGCATAGAAGATACCCTGCGAGTTTGGAGTCCAAGCGACTTGATTTTGGGGGGTTGGGCCTGCTCCCTGTATGGCCTTGTAGCCGTTCCGAGTCGCTCAGACTGAGTAATACGGTGCCTAAAGCCGTTTAAGGCCACCCCCCTAGAGGGTCTAGAATTCTTCCTCGGGGCTCAAATTCGCACAGAATGTGTAGTATTATGCATAGAAGATACCCTGCGAGTTTGGAGTCCAAGCGACTTGATTTTGGGGGGTTGGGCCTGCTCCCTGTATGGCCTTGTAGCCGTTCTGAGTCGCTCACAGACTGAGTAATAGGGTGCCTAAAGCCGTTTAAGGCCACCCCCCTAGAGGGTCTAGAATTCTTCCTCGGGGCTCAAATTCGCACAGAATGTGTAGTATTATGCATAGAAGATACCCTGCGAGTTTGGAGTCCAAGCGACTTGATTTTGGGGGGTTGGGCCTGCTCCCTGTATGGCCTTGTAGCCGTTCTGAGTCGCTCACAGACTGAGTAATACGGTGCCTAAAGCCGTTTAAGGCCACCCCCCTAGAGGGTCTAGAATTCTTCCTCGGGGCTCAAATTCGCACAGAATGTGTAGTATTATGCATAGAAGATACCCTGCGAGTTTGGAGTCCAAGCGACTTGATTTTGGGGGGTTGGGCCTGCTCCCTGTATGGCCTTGTAGCCGTTCCGAGTCGCTCAGACTGAGTAATACGGTGCCTAAAGCCGTTTAAGGCCACCCCCCTAGAGGGTCTAGAATTCTTCCTCGGGGCTCAAATTCGCACAGAATGTGTAGTATTATGCATAGAAGATACCCTGCGAGTTTGGAGTCCAAGCGACTTGATTTTGGGGGGTTGGGCCTGCTCCCTGTATGGCCTTGTAGCCGTTCTGAGTCGCTCACAGACTGAGTAATACGGTGCCTAAAGCCGTTTAAGGCCACCCCCCTAGAGGGTCTAGAATTCTTCCTCGGGGCTCAAATTCGCACAGAATGTGTAGTATTATGCATAGAAGATACCCTGCGAGTTTGGAGTCCAAGCGACTTGATTTTGGGGGGTTGGGCCTGCTCCCTGTATGGCCTTGTAGCCGTTCCGAGTCGCTCAGACTGAGTAATACGGTGCCTAAAGCCGTTTAAGGCCACCCCCCTAGAGGGTCTAGAATTCTTCCTCGGGGCTCAAATTCGCACAGAATGTGTAGTATTATGCATAGAAGATACCCTGCGAGTTTGGAGTCCAAGCGACTTGATTTTGGGGGGTTGGGCCTGCTCCCTGTATGGCCTTGTAGCCGTTCCGAGTCGCTCAGACTGAGTAATACGGTGCCTAAAGCCGTTTAAGGCCACCCCCCTAGAGGGTCTAGAATTCTTCCTCGGGGCTCAAATTCGCACAGAATGTGTAGTATTATGCATAGAAGATACCCTGCGAGTTTGGAGTCCAAGCGACTTGATTTTGGGGGGTTGGGCCTGCTCCCTGTATGGCCTTGTAGCCGTTCCGAGTCGCTCAGACTGAGTAATACGGTGCCTAAAGCCGTTTAAGGCCACCCCCCTAGAGGGTCTAGAATTCTTCCTCGGGGCTCAAATTCGCACAGAATGTGTAGTATTATGCATAGAAGATACCCTGCGAGTTTGGAGTCCAAGCGACTTGATTTTGGGGGGTTGGGCCTGCTCCCTGTATGGCCTTGTAGCCGTTCTGAGTCGCTCACAGACTGAGTAATACGGTGCCTAAAGCCGTTTAAGGCCACCCCCCTAGAGGGTCTAGAATTCTTCCTCGGGGCTCAAATTCGCACAGAATGTGTAGTATTATGCATAGAAGATACCCTGCGAGTTTGGAGTCCAAGCGACTTGATTTTGGGGGGTTGGGCCTGCTCCCTGTATGGCCTTGTAGCCGTTCCGAGTCGCTCAGACTGAGTAATACGGTGCCTAAAGCCGTTTAAGGCCACCCCCCTAGAGGGTCTAGAATTCTTCCTCGGGGCTCAAATTCGCACAGAATGTGTAGTATTATGCATAGAAGATACCCTGCGAGTTTGGAGTCCAAGCGACTTGATTTTGGGGGGTTGGGCCTGCTCCCTGTATGGCCTTGTAGCCGTTCCGAGTCGCTCAGACTGAGTAATACGGTGCCTAAAGCCGTTTAAGGCCACCCCCCTAGAGGGTCTAGAATTCTTCCTCGGGGCTCAAATTCGCACAGAATGTGTAGTATTATGCATAGAAGATACCCTGCGAGTTTGGAGTCCAAGCGACTTGATTTTGGGGGGTTGGGCCTGCTCCCTGTATGGCCTTGTAGCCGTTCTGAGTCGCTCACAGACTGAGTAATACGGTGCCTAAAGCCGTTTAAGGCCACCCCCCTAGAGGGTCTAGAATTCTTCCTCGGGGCTCAAATTCGCACAGAATGTGTAGTATTATGCATAGAAGATACCCTGCGAGTTTGGAGTCCAAGCGACTTGATTTTGGGGGGTTGGGCCTGCTCCCTGTATGGCCTTGTAGCCGTTCCGAGTCGCTCAGACTGAGTAATACGGTGCCTAAAGCCGTTTAAGGCCACCCCCCTAGAGGGTCTAGAATTCTTCCTCGGGGCTCAAATTCGCACAGAATGTGTAGTATTATGCATAGAAGATACCCTGCGAGTTTGGAGTCCAAGCGACTTGATTTTGGGGGGTTGGGCCTGCTCCCTGTATGGCCTTGTAGCCGTTCTGAGTCGCTCACAGACTGAGTAATAGGGTGCCTAAAGCCGTTTAAGGCCACCCCCCTAGAGGGTCTAGAATTCTTCCTCGGGGCTCAAATTCGCACAGAATGTGTAGTATTATGCATAGAAGATACCCTGCGAGTTTGGAGTCCAAGCGACTTGATTTTGGGGGGTTGGGCCTGCTCCCTGTATGGCCTTGTAGCCGTTCCGAGTCGCTCAGACTGAGTAATACGGTGCCTAAAGCCGTTTAAGGCCACCCCCCTAGAGGGTCTAGAATTCTTCCTCGGGGCTCAAATTCGCACAGAATGTGTAGTATTATGCATAGAAGATACCCTGCGAGTTTGGAGTCCAAGCGACTTGATTTTGGGGGGTTGGGCCTGCTCCCTGTATGGCCTTGTAGCCGTTCCGAGTCGCTCAGACTGAGTAATACGGTGCCTAAAGCCGTTTAAGGCCACCCCCCTAGAGGGTCTAGAATTCTTCCTCGGGGCTCAAATTCGCACAGAATGTGTAGTATTATGCATAGAAGATACCCTGCGAGTTTGGAGTCCAAGCGACTTGATTTTGGGGGGTTGGGCCTGCTCCCTGTATGGCCTTGTAGCCGTTCCGAGTCGCTCAGACTGAGTAATACGGTGCCTAAAGCCGTTTAAGGCCACCCCCCTAGAGGGTCTAGAATTCTTCCTCGGGGCTCAAATTCGCACAGAATGTGTAGTATTATGCATAGAAGATACCCTGCGAGTTTGGAGTCCAAGCGACTTGATTTTGGGGGGTTGGGCCTGCTCCCTGTATGGCCTTGTAGCCGTTCTGAGTCGCTCACAGACTGAGTAATACGGTGCCTAAAGCCGTTTAAGGCCACCCCCCTAGAGGGTCTAGAATTCTTCCTCGGGGCTCAAATTCGCACAGAATGTGTAGTATTATGCATAGAAGATACCCTGCGAGTTTGGAGTCCAAGCGACTTGATTTTGGGGGGTTGGGCCTGCTCCCTGTATGGCCTTGTAGCCGTTCCGAGTCGCTCAGACTGAGTAATACGGTGCCTAAAGCCGTTTAAGGCCACCCCCCTAGAGGGTCTAGAATTCTTCCTCGGGGCTCAAATTCGCACAGAATGTGTAGTATTATGCATAGAAGATACCCTGCGAGTTTGGAGTCCAAGCGACTTGATTTTGGGGGGTTGGGCCTGCTCCCTGTATGGCCTTGTAGCCGTTCCGAGTCGCTCAGACTGAGTAATACGGTGCCTAAAGCCGTTTAAGGCCACCCCCCTAGAGGGTCTAGAATTCTTCCTCGGGGCTCAAATTCGCACAGAATGTGTAGTATTATGCATAGAAGATACCCTGCGAGTTTGGAGTCCAAGCGACTTGATTTTGGGGGGTTGGGCCTGCTCCCTGTATGGCCTTGTAGCCGTTCCGAGTCGCTCAGACTGAGTAATACGGTGCCTAAAGCCGTTTAAGGCCACCCCCCTAGAGGGTCTAGAATTCTTCCTCGGGGCTCAAATTCGCACAGAATGTGTAGTATTATGCATAGAAGATACCCTGCGAGTTTGGAGTCCAAGCGACTTGATTTTGGGGGGTTGGGCCTGCTCCCTGTATGGCCTTGTAGCCGTTCTGAGTCGCTCACAGACTGAGTAATAGGGTGCCTAAAGCCGTTTAAGGCCACCCCCCTAGAGGGTCTAGAATTCTTCCTCGGGGCTCAAATTCGCACAGAATGTGTAGTATTATGCATAGAAGATACCCTGCGAGTTTGGAGTCCAAGCGACTTGATTTTGGGGGGTTGGGCCTGCTCCCTGTATGGCCTTGTAGCCGTTCTGAGTCGCTCACAGACTGAGTAATACGGTGCCTAAAGCCGTTTAAGGCCACCCCCCTAGAGGGTCTAGAATTCTTCCTCGGGGCTCAAATTCGCACAGAATGTGTAGTATTATGCATAGAAGATACCCTGCGAGTTTGGAGTCCAAGCGACTTGATTTTGGGGGGTTGGGCCTGCTCCCTGTATGGCCTTGTAGCCGTTCCGAGTCGCTCAGACTGAGTAATACGGTGCCTAAAGCCGTTTAAGGCCACCCCCCTAGAGGGTCTAGAATTCTTCCTCGGGGCTCAAATTCGCACAGAATGTGTAGTATTATGCATAGAAGATACCCTGCGAGTTTGGAGTCCAAGCGACTTGATTTTGGGGGGTTGGGCCTGCTCCCTGTATGGCCTTGTAGCCGTTCTGAGTCGCTCACAGACTGAGTAATACGGTGCCTAAAGCCGTTTAAGGCCACCCCCCTAGAGGGTCTAGAATTCTTCCTCGGGGCTCAAATTCGCACAGAATGTGTAGTATTATGCATAGAAGATACCCTGCGAGTTTGGAGTCCAAGCGACTTGATTTTGGGGGGTTGGGCCTGCTCCCTGTATGGCCTTGTAGCCGTTCCGAGTCGCTCAGACTGAGTAATACGGTGCCTAAAGCCGTTTAAGGCCACCCCCCTAGAGGGTCTAGAATTCTTCCTCGGGGCTCAAATTCGCACAGAATGTGTAGTATTATGCATAGAAGATACCCTGCGAGTTTGGAGTCCAAGCGACTTGATTTTGGGGGGTTGGGCCTGCTCCCTGTATGGCCTTGTAGCCGTTCCGAGTCGCTCAGACTGAGTAATACGGTGCCTAAAGCCGTTTAAGGCCACCCCCCTAGAGGGTCTAGAATTCTTCCTCGGGGCTCAAATTCGCACAGAATGTGTAGTATTATGCATAGAAGATACCCTGCGAGTTTGGAGTCCAAGCGACTTGATTTTGGGGGGTTGGGCCTGCTCCCTGTATGGCCTTGTAGCCGTTCCGAGTCGCTCAGACTGAGTAATACGGTGCCTAAAGCCGTTTAAGGCCACCCCCCTAGAGGGTCTAGAATTCTTCCTCGGGGCTCAAATTCGCACAGAATGTGTAGTATTATGCATAGAAGATACCCTGCGAGTTTGGAGTCCAAGCGACTTGATTTTGGGGGGTTGGGCCTGCTCCCTGTATGGCCTTGTAGCCGTTCCGAGTCGCTCAGACTGAGTAATACGGTGCCTAAAGCCGTTTAAGGCCACCCCCCTAGAGGGTCTAGAATTCTTCCTCGGGGCTCAAATTCGCACAGAATGTGTAGTATTATGCATAGAAGATACCCTGCGAGTTTGGAGTCCAAGCGACTTGATTTTGGGGGGTTGGGCCTGCTCCCTGTATGGCCTTGTAGCCGTTCTGAGTCGCTCACAGACTGAGTAATAGGGTGCCTAAAGCCGTTTAAGGCCACCCCCCTAGAGGGTCTAGAATTCTTCCTCGGGGCTCAAATTCGCACAGAATGTGTAGTATTATGCATAGAAGATACCCTGCGAGTTTGGAGTCCAAGCGACTTGATTTTGGGGGGTTGGGCCTGCTCCCTGTATGGCCTTGTAGCCGTTCCGAGTCGCTCAGACTGAGTAATACGGTGCCTAAAGCCGTTTAAGGCCACCCCCCTAGAGGGTCTAGAATTCTTCCTCGGGGCTCAAATTCGCACAGAATGTGTAGTATTATGCATAGAAGATACCCTGCGAGTTTGGAGTCCAAGCGACTTGATTTTGGGGGGTTGGGCCTGCTCCCTGTATGGCCTTGTAGCCGTTCTGAGTCGCTCACAGACTGAGTAATACGGTGCCTAAAGCCGTTTAAGGCCACCCCCCTAGAGGGTCTAGAATTCTTCCTCGGGGCTCAAATTCGCACAGAATGTGTAGTATTATGCATAGAAGATACCCTGCGAGTTTGGAGTCCAAGCGACTTGATTTTGGGGGGTTGGGCCTGCTCCCTGTATGGCCTTGTAGCCGTTCCGAGTCGCTCAGACTGAGTAATACGGTGCCTAAAGCCGTTTAAGGCCACCCCCCTAGAGGGTCTAGAATTCTTCCTCGGGGCTCAAATTCGCACAGAATGTGTAGTATTATGCATAGAAGATACCCTGCGAGTTTGGAGTCCAAGCGACTTGATTTTGGGGGGTTGGGCCTGCTCCCTGTATGGCCTTGTAGCCGTTCCGAGTCGCTCAGACTGAGTAATACGGTGCCTAAAGCCGTTTAAGGCCACCCCCCTAGAGGGTCTAGAATTCTTCCTCGGGGCTCAAATTCGCACAGAATGTGTAGTATTATGCATAGAAGATACCCTGCGAGTTTGGAGTCCAAGCGACTTGATTTTGGGGGGTTGGGCCTGCTCCCTGTATGGCCTTGTAGCCGTTCTGAGTCGCTCACAGACTGAGTAATACGGTGCCTAAAGCCGTTTAAGGCCACCCCCCTAGAGGGTCTAGAATTCTTCCTCGGGGCTCAAATTCGCACAGAATGTGTAGTATTATGCATAGAAGATACCCTGCGAGTTTGGAGTCCAAGCGACTTGATTTTGGGGGGTTGGGCCTGCTCCCTGTATGGCCTTGTAGCCGTTCCGAGTCGCTCAGACTGAGTAATACGGTGCCTAAAGCCGTTTAAGGCCACCCCCCTAGAGGGTCTAGAATTCTTCCTCGGGGCTCAAATTCGCACAGAATGTGTAGTATTATGCATAGAAGATACCCTGCGAGTTTGGAGTCCAAGCGACTTGATTTTGGGGGGTTGGGCCTGCTCCCTGTATGGCCTTGTAGCCGTTCCGAGTCGCTCAGACTGAGTAATACGGTGCCTAAAGCCGTTTAAGGCCACCCCCCTAGAGGGTCTAGAATTCTTCCTCGGGGCTCAAATTCGCACAGAATGTGTAGTATTATGCATAGAAGATACCCTGCGAGTTTGGAGTCCAAGCGACTTGATTTTGGGGGGTTGGGCCTGCTCCCTGTATGGCCTTGTAGCCGTTCCGAGTCGCTCAGACTGAGTAATACGGTGCCTAAAGCCGTTTAAGGCCACCCCCCTAGAGGGTCTAGAATTCTTCCTCGGGGCTCAAATTCGCACAGAATGTGTAGTATTATGCATAGAAGATACCCTGCGAGTTTGGAGTCCAAGCGACTTGATTTTGGGGGGTTGGGCCTGCTCCCTGTATGGCCTTGTAGCCGTTCTGAGTCGCTCACAGACTGAGTAATACGGGTGCCTAAAGCCGTTTAAGGCCACCCCCCTAGAGGGTCTAGAATTCTTCCTCGGGGCTCAAATTCGCACAGAATGTGTAGTATTATGCATAGAAGATACCCTGCGAGTTTGGAGTCCAAGCGACTTGATTTTGGGGGGTTGGGCCTGCTCCCTGTATGGCCTTGTAGCCGTTCTGAGTCGCTCAGACTGAGTAATACGGTGCCTAAAGCCGTTTAAGGCCACCCCCCTAGAGGGTCTAGAATTCTTCCTCGGGGCTCAAATTCGCACAGAATGTGTAGTATTATGCATAGAAGATACCCTGCGAGTTTGGAGTCCAAGCGACTTGATTTTGGGGGGTTGGGCCTGCTCCCTGTATGGCCTTGTAGCCGTTCCGAGTCGCTCAGACTGAGTAATACGGTGCCTAAAGCCGTTTAAGGCCACCCCCCTAGAGGGTCTAGAATTCTTCCTCGGGGCTCAAATTCGCACAGAATGTGTAGTATTATGCATAGAAGATACCCTGCGAGTTTGGAGTCCAAGCGACTTGATTTTGGGGGGTTGGGCCTGCTCCCTGTATGGCCTTGTAGCCGTTCCTGAGTCGCTCACAGACTGAGTAATACGGTGCCTAAAGCCGTTTAAGGCCACCCCCCTAGAGGGTCTAGAATTCTTCCTCGGGGCTCAAATTCGCACAGAATGTGTAGTATTATGCATAGAAGATACCCTGCGAGTTTGGAGTCCAAGCGACTTGATTTTGGGGGTTGGGCCTGCTCCCTGTATGGCCTTGTAGCCGTTCCGAGTCGCTCAGACTGAGTAATACGGTGCCTAAAGCCGTTTAAGGCCACCCCCCTAGAGGGTCTAGAATTCTTCCTCGGGGCTCAAATTCGCACAGAATGTGTAGTATTATGCATAGAAGATACCCTGCGAGTTTGGAGTCCAAGCGACTTGATTTTGGGGGGTTGGGCCTGCTCCCTGTATGGCCTTGTAGCCGTTCCGAGTCGCTCAGACTGAGTAATACGGTGCCTAAAGCCGTTTAAGGCCACCCCCCTAGAGGGTCTAGAATTCTTCCTCGGGGCTCAAATTCGCACAGAATGTGTAGTATTATGCATAGAAGATACCCTGCGAGTTTGGAGTCCAAGCGACTTGATTTTGGGGGGTTGGGCCTGCTCCCTGTATGGCCTTGTAGCCGTTCCGAGTCGCTCAGACTGAGTAATACGGTGCCTAAAGCCGTTTAAGGCCACCCCCCTAGAGGGTCTAGAATTCTTCCTCGGGGCTCAAATTCGCACAGAATGTGTAGTATTATGCATAGAAGATACCCTGCGAGTTTGGAGTCCAAGCGACTTGATTTTGGGGGTTGGGCCTGCTCCCTGTATGGCCTTGTAGCCGTTCTGAGTCGCTCACAGACTGAGTAATACGGTGCCTAAAGCCGTTTAAGGCCACCCCCCTAGAGGGTCTAGAATTCTTCCTCGGGGCTCAAATTCGCACAGAATGTGTAGTATTATGCATAGAAGATACCCTGCGAGTTTGGAGTCCAAGCGACTTGATTTTGGGGGGTTGGGCCTGCTCCCTGTATGGCCTTGTAGCCGTTCCGAGTCGCTCAGACTGAGTAATACGGTGCCTAAAGCCGTTTAAGGCCACCCCCCTAGAGGGTCTAGAATTCTTCCTCGGGCTCAAATTCGCACAGAATGTGTAGTATTATGCATAGAAGATACCCTGCGAGTTTGGAGTCCAAGCGACTTGATTTTGGGGGGTTGGGCCTGCTCCCTGTATGGCCTTGTAGCCGTTCCGAGTCGCTCAGACTGAGTAATACGGTGCCTAAAGCCGTTTAAGGCCACCCCCTAGAGGGTCTAGAATTCTTCCTCGGGGCTCAAATTCGCACAGAATGTGTAGTATTATGCATAGAAGATACCCTGCGAGTTTGGAGTCCAAGCGACTTGATTTTGGGGGGTTGGGCCTGCTCCCTGTATGGCCTTGTAGCCGTTTCCGAGTCGCTCAGACTGAGTAATACGGTGCCTAAAGCCGTTTAAGGCCACCCCCCTAGAGGGTCTAGAATTCTTCCTCGGGGCTCAAATTCGCACAGAATGTGTAGTATTATGCATAGAAGATACCCTGCGAGTTTGGAGTCCAAGCGACTTGATTTTGGGGGGTTGGGCCTGCTCCCTGTATGGCCTTGTAGCCGTTCCGAGTCGCTCAGACTGAGTAATACGGTGCCTAAAGCCGTTTAAGGCCACCCCCCTAGAGGGTCTAGAATTCTTCCTCGGGGCTCAAATTCGCACAGAATGTGTAGTATTATGCATAGAAGATACCCTGCGAGTTTGGAGTCCAAGCGACTTGATTTTGGGGGGTTGGGCCTGCTCCCTGTATGGCCTTGTAGCCGTTCTGAGTCGCTCACAGACTGAGTAATACGGTGCCTAAAGCCGTTTAAGGCCACCCCCCTAGAGGGTCTAGAATTCTTCCTCGGGGCTCAAATTCGCACAGAATGTGTAGTATTATGCATAGAAGATACCCTGCGAGTTTGGAGTCCAAGCGACTTGATTTTGGGGGGTTGGGCCTGCTCCCTGTATGGCCTTGTAGCCGTTCCGAGTCGCTCAGACTGAGTAATACGGTGCCTAAAGCCGTTTAAGGCCACCCCCCTAGAGGGTCTAGAATTCTTCCTCGGGGCTCAAATTCGCACAGAATGTGTAGTATTATGCATAGAAGATACCCTGCGAGTTTGGAGTCCAAGCGACTTGATTTTGGGGGGTTGGGCCTGCTCCCTGTATGGCCTTGTAGCCGTTCCGAGTCGCTCAGACTGAGTAATACGGTGCCTAAAGCCGTTTAAGGCCACCCCCCTAGAGGGTCTAGAATTCTTCCTCGGGGCTCAAATTCGCACAGAATGTGTAGTATTATGCATAGAAGATACCCTGCGAGTTTGGAGTCCAAGCGACTTGATTTTGGGGGGTTGGGCCTGCTCCCTGTATGGCCTTGTAGCCGTTCCGAGTCGCTCAGACTGAGTAATACGGTGCCTAAAGCCGTTTAAGGCCACCCCCCTAGAGGGTCTAGAATTCTTCCTCGGGGCTCAAATTCGCACAGAATGTGTAGTATTATGCATAGAAGATACCCTGCGAGTTTGGAGTCCAAGCGACTTGATTTTGGGGGGTTGGGCCTGCTCCCTGTATGGCCTTGTAGCCGTTCCTGAGTCGCTCACAGACTGAGTAATACGGTGCCTAAAGCCGTTTAAGGCCACCCCCCTAGAGGGTCTAGAATTCTTCCTCGGGGCTCAAATTCGCACAGAATGTGTAGTATTATGCATAGAAGATACCCTGCGAGTTTGGAGTCCAAGCGACTTGATTTTGGGGGGTTGGGCCTGCTCCCTGTATGGCCTTGTAGCCGTTCTGAGTCGCTCACAGACTGAGTAATACGGTGCCTAAAGCCGTTTAAGGCCACCCCCTAGAGGGTCTAGAATTCTTCCTCGGGGCTCAAATTCGCACAGAATGTGTAGTATTATGCATAGAAGATACCCTGCGAGTTTGGAGTCCAAGCGACTTGATTTTGGGGGGTTGGGCCTGCTCCCTGTATGGCCTTGTAGCCGTTCGAGTCGCTCAGACTGAGTAATACGGTGCCTAAAGCCGTTTAAGGCCACCCCCCTAGAGGGTCTAGAATTCTTCCTCGGGGCTCAAATTCGCACAGAATGTGTAGTATTATGCATAGAAGATACCCTGCGAGTTTGGAGTCCAAGCGACTTGATTTTGGGGGGTTGGGCCTGCTCCCTGTATGGCCTTGTAGCCGTTCCGAGTCGCTCAGACTGAGTAATACGGTGCCTAAAGCCGTTTAAGGCCACCCCCCTAGAGGGTCTAGAATTCTTCCTCGGGGCTCAAATTCGCACAGAATGTGTAGTATTATGCATAGAAGATACCCTGCGAGTTTGGAGTCCAAGCGACTTGATTTTGGGGGGTTGGGCCTGCTCCCTGTATGGCCTTGTAGCCGTTCCGAGTCGCTCAGACTGAGTAATACGGTGCCTAAAGCCGTTTAAGGCCACCCCCCTAGAGGGTCTAGAATTCTTCCTCGGGGCTCAAATTCGCACAGAATGTGTAGTATTATGCATAGAAGATACCCTGCGAGTTTGGAGTCCAAGCGACTTGATTTTGGGGGGTTGGGCCTGCTCCCTGTATGGCCTTGTAGCCGTTCGAGTCGCTCAGACTGAGTAATACGGTGCCTAAAGCCGTTTAAGGCCACCCCCCTAGAGGGTCTAGAATTCTTCCTCGGGGCTCAAATTCGCACAGAATGTGTAGTATTATGCATAGAAGATACCCTGCGAGTTTGGAGTCCAAGCGACTTGATTTTGGGGGGTTGGGCCTGCTCCCTGTATGGCCTTGTAGCCGTTCCGAGTCGCTCAGACTGAGTAATACGGTGCCTAAAGCCGTTTAAGGCCACCCCCCTAGAGGGTCTAGAATTCTTCCTCGGGGCTCAAATTCGCACAGAATGTGTAGTATTATGCATAGAAGATACCCTGCGAGTTTGGAGTCCAAGCGACTTGATTTTGGGGGGTTGGGCCTGCTCCCTGTATGGCCTTGTAGCCGTTCCGAGTCGCTCAGACTGAGTAATACGGTGCCTAAAGCCGTTTAAGGCCACCCCCCTAGAGGTCTAGAATTCTTCCTCGGGGCTCAAATTCGCACAGAATGTGTAGTATTATGCATAGAAGATACCCTGCGAGTTTGGAGTCCAAGCGACTTGATTTTGGGGGGTTGGGCCTGCTCCCTGTATGGCCTTGTAGCCGTTCCGAGTCGCTCAGACTGAGTAATACGGTGCCTAAAGCCGTTAAGGCCACCCCCCTAGAGGGTCTAGAATTCTTCCTCGGGGCTCAAATTCGCACAGAATGTGTAGTATTATGCATAGAAGATACCCTGCGAGTTTGGAGTCCAAGCGACTTGATTTTGGGGGGTTGGGCCTGCTCCCTGTATGGCCTTGTAGCCGTTCCGAGTCGCTCAGACTGAGTAATACGGTGCCTAAAGCCGTTTAAGGCCACCCCCCTAGAGGGTCTAGAATTCTTCCTCGGGGCTCAAATTCGCACAGAATGTGTAGTATTATGCATAGAAGATACCCTGCGAGTTTGGAGTCCAAGCGACTTGATTTTGGGGGGTTGGGCCTGCTCCCTGTATGGCCTTGTAGCCGTTCCGAGTCGCTCAGACTGAGTAATACGGTGCCTAAAGCCGTTTAAGGCCACCCCCCTAGAGGGTCTAGAATTCTTCCTCGGGGCTCAAATTCGCACAGAATGTGTAGTATTATGCATAGAAGATACCCTGCGAGTTTGGAGTCCAAGCGACTTGATTTTGGGGGGTTGGGCCTGCTCCCTGTATGGCCTTGTAGCCGTTCTGAGTCGCTCAGACTGAGTAATACGGTGCCTAAAGCCGTTTAAGGCCACCCCCCTAGAGGGTCTAGAATTCTTCCTCGGGGCTCAAATTCGCACAGAATGTGTAGTATTATGCATAGAAGATACCCTGCGAGTTTGGAGTCCAAGCGACTTGATTTTGGGGGGTTGGGCCTGCTCCCTGTATGGCCTTGTAGCCGTTCGAGTCGCTCAGACTGAGTAATACGGTGCCTAAAGCCGTTTAAGGCCACCCCCCTAGAGGGTCTAGAATTCTTCCTCGGGGCTCAAATTCGCACAGAATGTGTAGTATTATGCATAGAAGATACCCTGCGAGTTTGGAGTCCAAGCGACTTGATTTTGGGGGGTTGGGCCTGCTCCCTGTATGGCCTTGTAGCCCTTCTGAGTCGCTCACAGACTGAGTAATACGGTGCCTAAAGCCGTTTAAGGCCACCCCCCTAGAGGGTCTAGAATTCTTCCTCGGGGCTCAAATTCGCACAGAATGTGTAGTATTATGCATAGAAGATACCCTGCGAGTTTGGAGTCCAAGCGACTTGATTTTGGGGGGTTGGGCCTGCTCCCTGTATGGCCTTGTAGCCCTTCTGAGTCGCTCACAGACTGAGTAATACGGTGCCTAAAGCCGTTTAAGGCCACCCCCCTAGAGGGTCTAGAATTCTTCCTCGGGGCTCAATTCGCACAGAATGTGTAGTATTATGCATAGAAGATACCCTGCGAGTTTGGAGTCCAAGCGACTTGATTTTGGGGGGTTGGGCCTGCTCCCTGTATGGCCTTGTAGCCCTTCTGAGTCGCTCACAGACTGAGTAATACGGTGCCTAAAGCCGTTTAAGGCCACCCCCCTAGAGGGTCTAGAATTCTTCCTCGGGGCTCAAATTCGCACAGAATGTGTAGTATTATGCATAGAAGATACCCTGCGAGTTTGGAGTCCAAGCGACTTGATTTTGGGGGGTTGGGCCTGCTCACTGTATGGCCTTGTAGCCCTTCTGAGTCGCTCACAGACTGAGTAATACGGTGCCTAAAGCCGTTTAAGGCCACCCCCCTAGAGGGTCTAGAATTCTTCCTCGGGGCTCAAATTCGCACAGAATGTGTAGTATTATGCATAGAAGATACCCTGCGAGTTTGGAGTCCAAGCGACTTGATTTTGGGGGGTTGGGCCTGCTCCCTGTATGGCCTTGTAGCCCTTCTGAGTCGCTCACAGACTGAGTAATACGGTGCCTAAAGCCGTTTAAGGCCACCCCCCTAGAGGGTCTAGAATTCTTCCTCGGGGCTCAATTCGCACAGAATGTGTAGTATTATGCATAGAAGATACCCTGCGAGTTTGGAGTCCAAGCGACTTGATTTTGGGGGGTTGGGCCTGCTCCCTGTATGGCCTTGTAGCCCTTCTGAGTCGCTCACAGACTGAGTAATACGGTGCCTAAAGCCGTTTAAGGCCACCCCCCTAGAGGGTCTAGAATTCTTCCTCGGGGCTCAAATTCGCACAGAATGTGTAGTATTATGCATAGAAGATACCCTGCGAGTTTGGAGTCCAAGCGACTTGATTTTGGGGGGTTGGGCCTGCTCCCTGTATGGCCTTGTAGCCCTTCTGAGTCGCTCACAGACTGAGTAATACGGTGCCTAAAGCCGTTTAAGGCCACCCCCTAGAGGGTCTAGAATTCTTCTCGGGGCTCAAATTCGCACAGAATGTGTAGTATTATGCATAGAAGATACCCTGCGAGTTTTGGAGTCCAAGCGACTTGATTTGGGGGGATTGGCCTGCTCCCTGTATGGCCTTGTAGCCCTTCTGAGTCGCTCACAGACTGAGTAATACGGTGCCTAAAGCCGTTTAAGGCCACCCCCCTAGAGGGTCTAGAATTCTTCCTCGGGGCTCAAATTCGCACAGAATGTGTAGTATTATGCATAGAAGATACCCTGCGAGTTTGGAGTCCAAGCGACTGATTTTTTTGTGGGGGGGTTGGGCCTGCTCCCTGTATGGCCATTGTAGCCCTTCTGAGTCGCTCACAGACCTGAGTAAACGGTGCCTAAAGCGTTTAAGGCCACCCCCCATAGAGGTCTAGAATTCTTCCCTCGGGGCTCAAATTCGCACAGAATGTGTAGTATTATGCATAGAAGATACCCTGCGAGT